>JAEQBH010008106.1:0-115269 GCA_016808115.1 Tetrastigma voinierianum
CCTCTTCTCTCATTTTGGAGGAATTTGAATCGGGAAATAAATTCTAGAGAGAAAGTCCAACTTCTCTCTAGATTTCCCGATGTTTGGACTGTCGGTTCACGTCGGGCGAGAAGCAAAGGATTGTTCTATCTTATAGAGGCTCTGGCGTGTAGACTCAAGTTTTCTGGAGTTTCGACAACTCGGGAGGGTGAGGTTTTTCTCCTACTTGATTTAATTCCTTTTTAAGAGCTTTTGTTAATGCTGAATGATATGTGTAGAGGTCGTGAGAGCGTTTGTTCCAGTCCGAAACCGGACTGGGTGTGGAAATTTGGTACACGTTTTGTACAGTCCACGGACTGTTTGTGTGGCTTGTGTTATAATTTATGCAATAAATTATGGTTTGGGTGTTGTTGGGCCAGAAATGGCCATGGATTTCAGTTCCACAAAGTGGAACAGATGCTAATTGAGAGGAGCTGTCCACGAGGCAATATTGCTTTGCCGCGAGATAATGAGGCCCCGGTATCTGAGTCTAGTTTGCTTTTGGACCGAAAATGGTCAATGTGCCGTTGTAATCAAATACGCGGCATGAAATAAGGCTTTGAGTGTTTATAGAAAGAAATTGTCAATGCATGAAAATTTAAAGTTACCACGAGCTGAGCCAACTATATAAAATATAATCGCGCTGGTAAATCATCAATTTAACGGGATTGATTAAATTCTATGTGAGCTAATTTTGATTGTTATTGCTAAGAATTGAATGTGGCTTTATACTGTAAATTTTTGTGTTAATATATGCATAAATGACACATTGGCATGTGTGGTTTAGAAATGGCATAATGTTTCCATATGCACGGCACCCTAGAATCATAGGTGAGTGTGCACACGCTGGAGTGAAAAATAAAAAGGGAAAATTTGTTAAAGGAAAGGAATTTAATGGAAGATTTCTTCTCCGAGAATCAACAGACATTGTCCTAACAATTCACGTCTGAGGAGCTCGCGAATGTTTTCGAGATATCCAGTCAAATTCATTTTGGAAGGCGGTTCAACAGATTTCCTACCGAAACTGATAGTATAAGCCAGAACAAAAACCTTGTTTTTAAAATAGTGTTTTTCCTAACATTTGGCTTAGGCATGCGTAGAGGGAGTCACGAGGGCCTCGAGAAGTGGGAAAGTGGTGAGTCGTGATTCTCATCCATATCATGTAGACATTCAAGCAGATCGCGGCCATTTAAGTATGTTCGAAGGTTGCCATTAACAGTGCAATTAGGGTGGGGAGCAACCCATGTAAGATAATTCCACTATCGAGCATTGCTCACCTTGTCGAGAGGGAACATTATTTCATGCATAGAGGTTCAAGACGACGCTTAGAGGCCTGGTGAAGAATGTCGGATCGTGGGCTTTGATATGAAATCTGTAAAACATGTATTAGAATTCTAAACTTTAATATATGTTTGTGTTAAGAGGATGTGAATAGACTCATGAACTATTGTAATATAGCTGGTTAGATTTTTGGTGAGTATTTATGGCGGCCCAAGTGGCTACTTTACTCATGTAGGTCTTATGGCATGAGACACAGGTTTTCTCATGGTCACGGCCGCCAACGGACCCCGGATTTGGGCGTCACAAATTAGTATCGAGTTAAGGTAAACGACACTCGGGAGCTCTGGTAAGTGTAGAACTTAGGTATACGAGCACTGTGGCTCAGGACCTGGGCTTAGCCATGATCATATGTAAGAACATCACAGCCTAGTAAGGCCTGATGTCGATATTAGAGTTATAGCTTAGTATCGGTGTTAGGTATGCGACGCATCTAGGACTTGATGGGCACTGCTGGGATCATGCATTCCTTGTGCATTCCGATAATCGGGATGTGTGATTGATTTGTAGTGTTGTATGTAGACGAGATTGTACGCTTGGTAATAGCATATGTGAAAATGTTGAACATCAGTCAGTGTAATAAAACCCATGAGTTTTGAGAAATTTTCAGCAAAATAGTCTATAAATTGAATTCAAAAAAGAAAATGTGTTGTTGAAATTTTTTTCCCGAGGTGTTTTTACAAAGCAGTGTAAAACAAGAAAAAATAAATAAAATAAATTATAAGGAATATTTTGGTTCTACTAAAGATATATATAAAAAAAAAATTATGATCTTGTAGTGAGTAGAACAGATAAAAAAAAAAAAAAAAAAAAAATAAAAATAAAAATAAAAATCGTGGTGCGGGGAGGCTTCGCCGGCTATCGCCATTTTGTATCGGGTCACGATATGTAAAATCGTGATTAAGGAGATGTATAGCCTAGGCGCACGCCGGCGCGGAGCACGCCATAAATGGGGCCAAGCACGACACGGCGCTCGGGCCAAGGGCGTGGGCGCGCAGCGGCGCATGGTAGAAGATGCCAAGCACACTGGTTCCTCAGGTGTGCATCGCGGCACTCAACCTTTTTGACCTACTGGCACCGCTTTATAGTAACCAGTTGGAGCACTATTCACTTCGGTTTTAAAAAATAATAATAATAAATTAAAATAAAATAAAATAAAATTTTTGTTGCGTTTGATTTAATGAATGGAATTATTGTCTTGCATTACCTATGAATGCATGGACATAGTGTATGAATTTTTTCGGTATGTGAATGGTGTCTCGGGGCTGTATTTACACCTTAGAGACACTTCATTAAAACTCAACTTGCCATTTAACACGCTAGTAGATGGCTAGTCATGGAGAGGACGGAGGTTGTCCACAAGGTAATTAGTCGCACCACCGGTTCACCCGCAGCCTTGGTCGAGGCCATAGGGATTGCAGGGCCACCTATCGCATTGCATGCACAGTGAGCCAGGGCAGGTCAAACACCTCCAGCCGCTTACACATCATCCTCTAATGGTCATAGAGGGAGGAGTAGATGACATACGAGGCATCCAAGATATGGGTGCTGGTACTAAGAGGAAGGAAGATCCATCTTCTTCCAACCTAAAAAAGAAGCAGAAGACTTCTATTTCGCAAGGATTTCAGGAACAAGGCCGAGGTTATCAGGGCCAAGGCCAAGATAGAGCATCTCGGGTCGGGCAGACAGCCGATATAAGGCTTCGCCGCAAAGATGGACATATGAGAGACAAGATTGCCCTCGTGAGACAGGATTCTAGGATTTCGGGACAACACACAGCTAGTCAGACGAGATGATACAGCCATTCCTCTCCACACCCTAAGATGTCAAAGGAAATCGGCTACCAAGTAGAAAGATATACACCTTCTCGAGCAAGACATACGCGAGGCCAGAGTGTGGGTCGAGGTCAAGCACAGAGCTCACAGTTAGACTGGGACCCAAGGGCGTGCCCGGCGTCGGTCAGGTTAGAGGTTGAGCATGCGTATCACTGACATGCAGGTACATTTTACTGCATTGTTTTCCGATGACCATGTTCATTAATGCACCAGGTGATAAGTTCGGGGCTTGAAGGTTGAGGCCTCGAAAGCCATTGTATGGGAAAATTCTTCCTCGACCTAGTGTGAGAGTCAGGTCGATGTGGGCCGAGATCGTGAGTCATAGATCTCAAAGTGATTCTCGCTCATGCGGACCTTCGCGGTGTATATCAGTTTGATGTCATTCCCATATGGATGAGTTGATGTACCACTCCAAGAAAAGATACTCAGACCTAGATGGTTATCATATTCGACACGGTCTTGGAGTTGCGTAAGGCTACATATGCATGTGAGTGATGCAAGAGGTGCGTGGAATTTCGGGATCGAAATCTTAAGGGGGAGGAGAATGTGAAACCCCGAGAAAATCCTGTACTCTTCAAAAGCGGTAAAATGGTAATTCGATCAAAATTCGAAATTTTTCTAAAATCTTGATTTACGAAACGGACTTCACCATTGGAATCGTCTCGCAAAATCTAGCTACCACGTCGACTTCGCTGAATTCCGAGATACGAAATTTACATGCTTTGCGCAGTTAGCCAGAGGGCGGAGCGACTGGTACATTTTGAGCTGGGCCACAAGTGCCACACATGTCAAGTGCAGAATTAGTCAACTTGAGCTCATGGCAATCGATGGACATGTGGTATATCCTAATTGGAGTGAAAATCAAAGGTAAAAAGAATATGGATAAGAAATCCAAAATGAGTCAATGACGGTCGACTACGTGGCAATGAGGACAAAAAGGAAATAATGAAAAGAGAAAAGAACATCTCTTCCTCATTTCGAGGCTGAACTCGCAATGGGAGAAATCAAATTTAAAGAGAGAAAGTCTAACTTATTTCTAGATTTCTCGGTGTTCGGACCGTCGGTCTTGTCGGGCCAAGAAGTAAAGTTGTTCTATCACGTAAGGGCTAATGCTATGGCACCGCTTTGTGAGTTTCGACAACTGGAGGTGGGTTTTCCTACTTGATTTTAACCCTTTTAAGAGTTTTGTTAATGCTTTTGATGATATGAGGCCACGAGGGAGTTGCTTGATCGCTCCCAACTCGGGACCGAATTATCGGAAATTGATACGCTTTGGATGAGGCCCACTGATCGCTTGTGCTTGTGTTGGTAATTTATGCAATAAATTATGGTTCGGGGTGTTGTCGCCGAAATGGTTATAGATTTCTGCCCACAAAGTGGAACCGACAGCTGTGAGAAGGTCGTCACGGACAAAATTTACATCATATTTACGTGGGACTCCGTTAAATATAGTCCCGCCAGTTGTTGGACTCGAAAATGGTCCATGTGTGCTGTAAGCAAATATTGCTTAAGATGAATGGCTTTGAGTGTGTAAGGAAAGAAATTGTTAATGCATGAAAAGAAGTTAACATGAGTGTTCGAATTATATAAAATATAATTGTGTGAGAACCATTGGAATTAAATTGGATTGCTGATTAGCCCATGTGAGCTAATTTTGATGTTATTGCTAAGAATTGAATAACATGTGGTTGGTATGTAAATTTTGTTAATATATGCACTGATACATCGGGTAATGCCGCTTCGGAATTCAAGATAACGCTTCCATATGCACCAGGCACCCTAGAACGATGTGTGTGAGTGCAAAAGTGACATGAAAGAAAATAAAAGGAAAATGTTGTGAAAGAATTTCAATGTGGAAGATTTTCCTGAGAATGGTTGGGAGATTGTCCAACAATCTACGCCCGGAGGAGCCCATGAATTGTTCGGGAGAGTTATCCATCACCCGCCAGGGTCAGTCTAATAGATTTTACCGAAATCCCTAGAGTATATTTTCAAGAACAAAACCTTTGTTTTGAAAATGCTGTTTTTCTCACATTTGGCTTAGGCAATAAAAGGAGGAGTTAGTGAGGGCTTGAGAAGGTAAACAAGTGAGCTACATTCTCATCCATATCATGGTGACATCTGGCAGTGATCACGATTGCTCGGGAAAAGGTTTCGCTTGTCATTTACATGTGCACTTAGGTAGAGTAACCAATGTAGGATAATTCCACCATCAGCATCAAGCCACTCGCTTCGAGGAACATTATTTCACGCATGTGTGGAGTATCAGAAGACGGCGCCATTAGGAGGTCGCTTGGAGAAAAAAAAGCCGGATTGTGGCTTTGATATGAAATTTGTAAAACATGTATTAGAATTCTAAATTTTAATATATGTTTGTGTTAAGAGTGATGTAATAACTCTATTGAACTATTGTAATATAGTTGGTTAGATTTTTTATGAGTATTGATGTATGGGCCCAAGTGGTCATTTTTACTCATGTATGGGTCTCACATGAGACATGTGTTTTTCGCGTTGACGTGGGTTGTCAACGGACCCCTGGGAATAAGATCTTAAACGAATATGAGTTTTATAAAAATTTGAAAAACTACCTAATTTAAATAGTTATCATTTGAAAAACTGTCAATATATTTGAGGTGAACAATAAAATTATATTGATGGAATAAACTTTATAAATCACAAGTTTTAGAAAATATTTAGGAACCCATTAACTTTTATTATTATGGATTAAAAAGTTAAAAATAATACCATTGCTAAGAATATCAAATTAGAAAAGTTTTAGGATCCCTAAACTTATAATTTTAGATAAATAATTAATGATGATAGTTTCTTCCTTATTATGTTAGGGGAAATATTTTGAGGTGAAATTCTTCAAATTAGCTCTTTCAAGGCTTTAAGTACTCATTTGAGGTAGAGATATTAATGCAAATTTTGTAAAAGAAAAAATTATTTTGTTTTTATATCACTTCGGTGATGAAAAACTTTGAACTAAATTATATATCATCTTAGTTTATAAAAAAATTTGTTTTTTATTTATTTGACAATCCATGAATCAAATAGTGGTTTTGTATGATAACATTTTGGAGATTTGTTTTGTTTGCGATAAAATATGAGATATGACGCTTGTGATTTGAATTTTTGAATGAAATATTTGACTCTAGTTAGTTCGGCCATGTTAATGGGAATAATAGTTGACACTATTCGGCATTTGTCAATGGGAATAATAATTGACATTTACATTCTTTGGTGGAAAATATAATTGATTTGAACACTAACCTATAGGGGTTTTGGTTAGAGGTTACTAGTACTAGTAAGTTTGGTTTGTTTACCTTAAAATGAATGAATTTGCGCTAGCCACCCATCGCAAGTCTCATGGTTAGGCACCATTTCATTTGTCACTAGGAGGAAAATGTATTTGGTTTTGAGATTGATATGAAAATATTCTATTCGAATTTGATATGAAAATTGTTTAAATATATTTAATATGAAATCAATTTGAAATAGATTTGAGAATGCTTTGATGGAAATTTTTTTAATGTTAAAATTACATTTGAAACAATAAATGTTTATGTGGAAAGAAAAATAACCTCATTGTTATAAGATTGAAAACCTTTGATCCATGAAACTATATTAGTATTTATTATTGAGCTTTAAGCTCACCTCCCATTTGTAAACTGAAAATTCAATTTTTCCTAAAAATGGCAAACTAAGACTGCTTCACAATAGTAAAGATTGAAAACCTGTAATTTTTCAAGATCTCGAATGATGAAATGGACTTCACTATTGGAATTGTCTCGTGAAATCTAGTTATCCAGTCGGATTTCATTGGATTCCGAGATAGTCAAAATTTCACGTTTTCGATAGATTGAGCGTCAGTGACACAGAGTGGTGCCACATAGCATGATCATGTGCTTCCACATGGAAGCTTGTGAGGGGTGAACATGACATGAGAGCAATGTGGTGTGCAATTTCCACTTAATGCATGTGTCCATGTGACACATGGCACATGAATAGTAAAGAAAATATCCATGGCTCACATTAAGATACGTGTTACGTGGAGAGATAAATCAAACAAAAAGGAAAGACTAAGGGGCACCCAATGATTCATGTGGGTTATGCTCCCTAGAGAAAGGATATCTAAGTTCTTGGATAAGATCAAGAAAGAAAATAATGAAAGAAAAATGAGAAGGGACATGGGCAAGGAGGAAGGTAGAAGGGAAATTTCCTAATTTGAATCAAGCCGATCATATTCGGTGGGAGAGAAGGAAAAAGGAGGAAAAGAAAAAGAAAGAAAAGAAAAGAAAGAAGAAGGAAAGTGGAGTGAGAAGCTCTACCTTCACTTTAAGATCTACGAAGATCGGGCCGGCTGACTGGAGCAAGATGCAAAGTTCCACTGATGACGCAGAGTTTCTCCTAAAGAATCTGGGGAGCCACTAAACTCCAAGAGGTGTGGGTTTCTCTCCTACTTTGCTATTCTTGGTCTAAGAGCCATTTAATGGTGATGAAGTTCTTTTGGGGCCGTGAGTGGTTGGTAGTAGCTTCAAATTCCCAAAATTTTGGACCGAATGTTTGGAATGCTCGGGACTGCTTTCGAGAAGTCCGACTGAATTCGACTGTTATCGGACCGGTGTTGTTTTGTGTTATCATGGAAAAGGAATAACATGTCAAGGTGTGAAAAGCTCATGTTAATATATGCTTAAATGATGTATCGACGTGAGATACTTGATGCACAAAATTATATGTAGACAATATAATTATCCATGTTTGATGTAGTACTCATCATGCATGTACATGATTGGCATGAAATGGCATTCCCATTTCATATGCATCTGTGACATCGCTATGAAACGTGGTGTGAGCGCATATTACGATTTTTGAACAAACAATTATATCGGAGGGTTGTCTAACAAATCTTATCGGAGGATGTCTAATAAATAATATCGGAGGGTTGTCTAACAAATCTTATCGGAGTCTTGTCCAACGGATTTATTTTCAGAGGGTTGCCCAATGGATTTTGATATCGGAGATTGTCCAATGAGTTGTCAAAAACAAAAATCTTTTGTTTTAAAAATGGTTTTTCATACTTGGAATTTGCATGTGTGATGGAGCTCTATTTATGACTCTGTGGACATGGGATATGGTGGAGTCATATTTCATCCACTGTATGTAGACATTTGAGTAGGAATGCATGTTTTTACTTTGAATGCAGTTACATTGCATGCATCTTTAAATGAGTAGCCCTTGTAGGAGAATTCATCTACTGGGCATTGCTTACCCCGTCGTGGGAAAATATTTTCGGGTACTGGAGGTACACCGGGGATGAAACACATCCAAGATCTTAGTTGTGAAAAAGGGCCAGATTATGGCTTATTCATGTATTTTGTAAAATTCTAGATATTTATCCAAAGCTTTTTTGTTACTAAATTTTGGGCATAAAACCTAGTTTCTATATATACGAGAAAGAGTTGTAATAAAACCTATTTTTGTATGATTTATGCAAAGCCTGCAACCTGCTTTCCCTAGGTTTCTCTCGTAGCTCGTGATGAAAGGGGCCCCGAAAGGGTCGAAACGCAGAAATGCCTGTAATAAAGGTCGCATGTTGGCAAATAGGTCTGGCTGCAGGTTTTCTACCGCTAGAGTTTTCGGGTTCGTGTCGATAATGGGTTTTGTGTCGCGATAGGATTCGCCCAAGTGTGGTGTTCCTGGTCGCTACCGTGTTTGCCCTCCGTCGACAATGCTCGGCAGAGTTCCTTATCGCAACCGGTAGGTCAAGCAACAAGAGGTCGGTTTACACGGGGCCGTTAGCGCTAAGAGATTTCGTGTCGCGGATGGAAATTGCAGTGTCGCACAGATTCATGGAGTGATATCGCGACAAGGTATCTTGTGTCGCGACAGAGTTTTTGGCCATGACCAAAGGGTCTCTTGTCGCAATAGAATATTTTTATGTCACGACAAAGTTGGCCAAAGGTGAGTTTTTTGTCACAATGTAATGTTTTACGTTCCGATAGAGTCAGTAACCCAAGTGGAGAGGCTTTATGTCGCGACAGAAAGGTTGCCAAATGGAGAGGTTTGAAGGTGACAGAGCAATTTATGTCGCAACAGAGCTGGCTGTAGGGAGAATTTCGCCATGACAGAGGATTTTTATGTTTTAGATAGAGCTGCCACCACAAAATCTTTATTCACACAACAAGGTCAAGGTATGTATACCGGAGCTCACAACGCTGTGGCGCCGTAGTGTCAGCCACAAAGGAGGCCAGGTGCACGCGACAGACAAGGACAGGCGCGCACGACAGGCCTTGGGCACTTACAACAAAGGTGCACGAGCAACAGGGGAATTATGTTGCGACAGAGGGTAGAGGTAGCTAGGAACTTTATTTCATGACATGACTTTTCCTTGTCGCAACAAAGAGATGTGTAGGGTGTGGAAACTAGGGTCATGACACCGAAAATTTTAGGGTCAGCGACAATGTCTACCATGGTAAGAAGATCCCATGTCGCGACGAGTTCATCTTGTCACGACAGAAACTGACATCACATGAGCCTGAAGCTTGGAGCTGCATAAGGGCACAACGCGTGCGATGTATACTGGTGCTCACACGATAAGGTACAAATACATGATAGAGTTGTTCTCATCAGGACAGCAGGATTCTCTATCGCAACTAATCTCTCATGCTATTAATAATGCAATGTGTTGCGCACTATTTGTTTTACTATTCATGGACACTGCTTCACACCGGTTTCAAATTTTGCTTCAAACAGTTGAGACTCCAAAATAGTAAAAAATAAAAAATACCCCCGTGGATTTGGGGCGTCACACATTCATTGACATCTTTTCAAGCGCTTTTATTTCGACAAGGAGAGGTTGGTTAGGATGAGAATCATATCATTATTAGGAATTTTGATTTTGGAATCCGTTATAGACTTGTTTAGTTGATGAATTTATGTTCATTTGGATTATTTGTTTTCAGAGTTGGTTAGAAGTTATCATGAATATTTGTCTTGAGACATTTATAATTCATACATGAATGTTGAGAATTAGAGAATATTTGCTAGTATGAAATTTTGGATATAAGAATTGGATGATATAGAAATCGATATTGCCTGAATATGTGTTTGATAATCGGACTCAACTAGCTTACAAAGAAAGGAATGTTTGTGTCATTTAAATCTTTGAACTTTCGCTTAAGGTGTGAATTGACATTCATAACCCTAGGGTGTGTTTGGTAAGGATAAACATATAACATAATTAGTATTAATTAACAAATGAAGTAAAAAAATACCTTATTAATTACTTGTCATAAAGAAATAAACACCCAAGTTAAAAACATTATAATTTTGGTTTTTGCATAATGATTTTAGAAGAATAATATTTTGATAACATTAAAAAATTTAAGTTCTGCATCAAAGCAACAGCATGAGCATACGTGAAAAAAAAATTCAATATTATTCTTATGAATCACATATTACCATGGATATTCATGAATTCATTAATCAAAAGGGAAAAAGTATATTAATAGAAACTCTCGAAAAGTACTTCTCTGGGTAAATCTTTACTACTAACAAAACTTACAGATAAAATACTTTAATAAATAGAGACAAACCCATTCTTTATCACATATTATATATACAAAAATAAATTGATTCAGGTTTGACGATGACATTTTGCACTTTTTTTTTGGTTATTTGATTCTTTTATTTTATAAAATAATAAAAATGAGATATTTTCATTGTAAATATGTTCTCTCAAATATTTTACAGAAAGTGTAAAAGAAAAGTTATAAAAAACTTTTTGTGCTAAAGTAGGAAAATTCATTAAAGTGTGTTGTAAAGGGCATATGGTGGTGTTTTCATGTTAGTTTCTGAATACAGGCTGTCCTTGATTTACATACACATCTCTTTTCATAATTTTTGAGACATTATTATGGTTGGCGTCACTAACTTTTACTAACATTTTAAAAGAAATGTTACCTAACTTTAATTGCAATCTTATTACTTCAACAAAAACTTTAAAGATAAAATAGTTTAATAAATAGAGAGACAAACCCATTCTTTATCACATATTATATATAAACAAAAATAAATTTGACATTAAGGTTTGAGCTAAGATGACATTTTGTACCTTTTGGTTATTTGATTTCTATTTTATTTTAAAATAACAAAAATGAGATATTTTCAACAAATGTGTTCTCCCAGTCATTTTACTTAAAAAGAAAAAGAGTAAAAAACTTTTTAGCAAGTAGGAAAATCTGATTAAATGTTGTAAAGGCATACGTGTAGTTTTCATGTTAGCATATCTTCCTTTCTGAATTTTGTATGGTCCTTTGATTTACATACATAATTTTTCCTTTTTTTTTAAGATTAATACTCGTGTTGGCGGTCAAATTAACTTTACTAACATTTAAAAGAAAATGTTACCTAAATGATAACCTAAAGAGACAACCAAAGAACCCACTGGTTTCTGGGGAGCTGGTCATTTCCGACGAAAAATAAACCTTTAAAGAAATTAATAAAAGCAAAATACATGATCGATTAAAAGAGGAAACTCACTTTCACTATGATGAAACATTTCAATTATTTATTAAAAAAATTTTGAAACAAGAGTTTTCATGTAAATTAATGCTATTTAATAATATAAATATAAAACCATCAATATAATGGTATGGTCTTTGTTAGAGACACGAGATGTTTTGAGAATCCAATAATTTTATATAGTTTTACTTTGTAATATTTTTTTTACAGATAAAATAAAAAAGATTTTCTCATTCAAGTGATGTAGGCTCATCCATGGATGTAAAAAGTAATGATTGGAACTTCAATAATAAAACCTTGTGCCTTATAAATTTTGTGTTTTGAATTAATATTATCTAGATTAAAGCTTCTGTTGACACAATTGCATTGTTTTTAACTTGAATTAGCCTAATATATTCATATCTATGGATGAAATAAATTTTACGGAGGTCAAAAGCAAAAATTAAATTCAAAATAGAATTCGAGTCCTTTTATCACAGGACCACAAAAATCAAACAAATCCACTTTCTGCTGGATGATGAGGAAGGAAGCATTAAAAAAACACAAAAAAATCTCGAAAAACATTTGGTTATCACAAACAAGTAGGCAAAATAATATAAATAAATTAGAAAGGGCGGTGAGGGAAGGTGCATGCATTTAAAAAAGAAAAGTTCAAATTTGGCAGTCCATACTTTTTGGTGGTTTGAATGCACCCACATCCTCTAAGAAGCACATAAATATTGGGAAGAATTAGATCATAGATGTATATAGTAGTTTGAATGGAGCAGGAAAACAAAATATCATGAAGGAAGAAAAGACCCAAAAAAAAAGGCGTGAGAGGGAGGTCCCAAGGCCGTCGGGGTTAGTTCGAGGCAATGCTTATCATCAAGCAATTGCTAGCCAAAAGTTGCCTCTCTACCTTCCATGCAAAATTCATGTACAACAAATTGTGTACCACATCTAGACTTAAATATATGCTTCACACTTTGCCGTTTATGTCTAAACATTCCTACTCTTTGTCTATCCCTTTTACTCGTACCCTACTTCCCTAACCTCCTGATCCTACCCATGTCTCCAGTGGCCGTGCTAGGACTTCCCAATCTCAGAGGGGCGTTAATTGATCGACATGGTGTTGTAGCCATGGTATTGGATCCAAAGTTGTGGAATAACCTAGATCTTGTCTGACTTTTCATGCCTACAATGGAAATTTTTCTTGCATGGGGCCATAGGTCTCTAGACCTTGCGTCTCTATCATTACATGTCTTACCCCTTCAATTATGTTTAGTTCTTAAAAAGTAATAAGGAAAAGATCATAGTAAGAAAAATAATTTTATATTTAGTTGTTTAATGAATTTTTTTAAAAATCAAATATGAAATAAACTACTTTTGATTTTCATATTTTTAAAATTTTAATTCTTACATTGATAAGTTGAAATAAATAAAATAAGTTTGAAACAATGAATAAAAATAGTATGTCAAATTTAACTATATTTTTATTTTTCTTTAAAATCTCCTTACTTCTACTTTTCTCTTTCTTTTCCATTGCATTTCCCGTTAATATTTTTGGGAACTAAATATAGCCTTCAAGTTTTCAACACCCTCCTTGAATTACTTTTATTAGTAGGGGTGGAGCTACATTGTGCCTACGGGGCCAAAGGGTTTATGCCTTCTTGATTACTTTTTAAATTATTATTTCCGCTCTGCCACCGTTCATAATTCCCTTAAAATTTAGTAGAAGATAAATTACATTTAAAATTTTTTGAATCCTATATATATAATTCAAAATGGACAATATAGAGGCAAAAGAAAAAAGAGTACAGAAAAAAAACTGATTCCAGTACAAAGGGAGCAAGGTTCATGGCTGGTACGGTGATCACAGTAAAATACAAAAGTAGAGGGAGAGGTGAGTTGGAAGTTTTGGAATAGTTTGTACTGAACAATAGATTTCTATTTACATGTTTCCTGGCAAATCATTGTTCATATTCTTTATCTTTTATTTAGCCAATTCCCTTTTTTTTTTCTTTTATTTTGCAATATAATATTGTGGTATCATATTATTATAGAGACTTGAACCTGATTCCTTTCCCTATGCTCAGCCTCTTAAGAATGCTTAACCACTGAGTCAAGCTTCATTGGCCCAATAGTCTTTAGTTTTTTTTTTTTTTTTTGGGTCTTTAGTTTAAACCCACTCTGGTTATTGCAAAATACACAACCTTCCTTTTTATTTTATTTAAATAGTATAGCTAAAAATTGAGCTCTTAAATTTATTGTAACTTCAGACAAGTCAAATGAAGTGGGATTACTTCTTAAATTATTTTTAGCTTCCATTCCTCTAACAATTTTTCTAGTACAATGTGTCATATTGCACATGGACAACATGTTTCCACACATTGAATGATATATGTGGACCTAAAAGTTCATCGTTAGATAATGTATTGTGGCACCAACTAGTCTACAAGTGAGACTTTAATCCTCCATCATGCATTTTATATCTCATCAATGTCCAATTTCACTTTACATCTCACCACTCCAGTACTATTGTTCATTCAAGGACTTCATATTTTGTCTTTGCCAAATTATTTCATGTCCTTGAAGCTTATGAACTAACTGAAGATTTGGTAGAACATTTTCAAGAACAATGATTAATATATTTCAGTTTCAAATATGTAATTAAATACTGTTAACATTTTACTTTCAATAGGATAAATTTTTTTTTAAGGCTGCTTGTACCTCGCTCAATGCCTAATGGAATAAAGCTTTATGATAGAATTTGCGAATCTTTAATCCCAAGATAACACGTATGTGTAGTTGTAACTTTCTAATCACATTATTGTAAAATGAATTGAAAGTATGATTTCACATCGTAGATGTCATAAATTCCTTTGAATCCATAAAGATTTGAGAGTCGAAGATTCGTATTTCTCTTTTTGTAGCTCTTTCACTAAGATTGTGTAATTTTGGAGATAGAGAGTTTCTAAAGCAGAGCGATTGCTCGTTATTTAGAAAAAATATGATGGTCCTTCTTTTGAAGATTATCTACTTTTTTTATTCGTATTTATCATTGGAGTCTTAAAAAAATAAATAAATAAAAAATAACTGTCACGTCTCCATGTTTTATTTATTTTTTTTTCTTTCATTTGCAAATTAATTTAAATTCAAAATTTAAATTGAATAATTGTTGGGTCACATCATGTGTGGTCAACGTAGAAGGGAAAAAAAAAACATCTTCCACACACACATGATAGGACAGACTCCCTTTTCAACTTTAAAGGTTCATACTTGTCAAATAAGTTGTGTGACCATGCATACTTTGAGCATTTTCACTATATATATGTTAGAAGTATATAACTTCTCGATAAAAGGTTATTGGAGTATGTTTAGTATGTTGTATCCCAGATCCTTCTATCACATCCTTTTCACATGAGATTTCAAGAAATATGAATTCATGATTATGTTTCTTCCACAATGGAAATACATAATTATCGACCCATTAATACATATTAATGCAACTATTTATTTGTAAATATGATCTTCCTCTTCCTCAATTCTCGTAATTCTTATCCAGTTTGCTTTTCTATAAATATTCCAATAGATCAAATCATTCATAATCTTAGCATTCTAAGATAGCAAACACTAGATACTAATTATGAATTCAAGCCAAAGTGATAAGGATACTAAACGAGATTACTTAAAACTCGAGGGCCTCACATAATTTTTTTTTTTTTTTATTTTCATTACCCTTGTTAGTCTATATATGCATATGTGGTATGAATCACATGTTACGGTGTTATCTCCTTTCTCATGGAGCGTATGCCTTTATGTATTTTATTTCAACACTGCATGTATCGTAGTTTGACACACTAATGGCCAACTATGAGCTCACCTCTACATACTCTCTTTATCAAAACATCATAACTCCAATCTGGCTTTAAGACTGATTAAGTGATATCTCACTTGTGATTAATATTTCATTCAATCTTTAAATGAAATCGACATTTGTATTTAAGTCTTTAGTTCTCAATTAATACTCTATAATAGTACTTAAAAAACTATCTCATCTCGCACACACAAAATGACTAAGGCGATTGCCCGTGTGAGTAGGTGATCAATCTCTCATCTATCCAACATACTTCTATATCTCATATGTACTTAACATATGCATTCATGTATGTTTCATAAGCATCTAGGAATAAAAAAAATATTATCATAAAATAATACTCGTGACCATGCTAGGAAGTACATATTCTCAAATACATTTTAATGTCTACGTAAGCCCAAAAACTTGACATGCCTAAAGTAAGCTTCTTTAGGTATGGGCTTTGTGAATGGATATGCAACCATTTCTTGTGTTGTTATGTACTTCATGTTCACTTTCTTTCATGCCACCATGTCCTTTACAAAATTGTATTTGATAGTGATATGTTTGGTTTTAGCATGGAACTTAGGGTCTTTTGTAAAAGCTATAGCAACCTGACTATCACAACTGATGACCACATGCTTTATGGCATCTCCCTTATTGATCAAATGTTCCAAGAATCTTCTTAACCAAATTCCTTCTTACACAACAGCTAATAATGCTACAAATTCAGCTTCCATTGTTGATAAGGCTATGCAGGATTGTTTCTTACTACTCCAAGATATGGTGCCATCAAGGAGTAAGAAGTCACCCAGAGGTAGATTTCCTTTCATCAAAATCTTCCTAAATCAAGATCATAAAACCTTTCTTTAATTGAAAATCATTTTTTTATAACATAATGAATAGTCTTTTCAGGCCTTTAGATATCTCAATATCCTTTACCCGTCTTCCAATGTTCTTAACTTGCATTAGATTGATATCTACCACTATCCTAATGTAAAGAAGCGTATATCGTGCCTGGGTGACACATCATAGCATACATCAAGCTTCCAACTGCACTTAAGTAAGGAATTTTGCTCATTTTTTTCCTTTTTTTCTAAGGTTTTAGGATATAATCTTCTACTTAAGGTCTCTTTTTTGCCATAGGAGTATCAATGGGTTTACAATCTTACATTATGAATCGTTCAAGGATTTTCGATGTATTGCCTCGTGAAAAGACATTCACTCTCTTTTAATCAACCCTTTGAAATCATAACTCCAAGGATATACGCAGCCTCACCCATATCCTTCTCGTTTTTCAAATTCGACGACAACCATCCTTTACTTTTAAAATGTAATTCTTACTATTTACAAATTTATCGCATAAATATCTACATATAAAGACAAGATTACAAACTTGTCTTTCGAACTTTTAATGTAAACACAATGATCTTCTTCAATCATTTCAAAATTATGAGACATTACTACATTATAAAACTGAATGTTCCATTGTCTCGAAGACTACTTAACACCACCATAAATCAATTTTAAGAGTCTTCATACTTATGTTCTTTTTGCCCTGAATTACAAAACCTATCGATTGTTTCATGTAGATCTCTTCGTCTAATTCTCCATTGAGAAAATTAGTCTTTACATCCATTTCCATGTAATTCAGTCCATACTGTTAAACGACAAACTAAAAATTAAGCGTATCGAGGTAAATTTGACAACATGTGAAAAGTTTCTCATAATCTATATTCCTTCCTATCATACACTCTTGCGACTAGCGCACTTTGTATCTTCTAATCAGGCCATCCGGCCTTACCCTTAATTTGCGGATCCACCAGGGTCAGGTTTTATCTCCTTTAGGTGGACTCAACTAATTCCCCACACTCTGATTTGTTTTCATCGACTCCATTTCTCTTTCCATTTTTCAAGAGGACAATTGAGAGACATTTTTGTATTATTCGGATCTTCTTCATCTCTCGTGGAGTAACAATAAATGCTTCCCCTTCACCCTCAAATTCCGACGAGGAATCGCTGACGATTCGCTCATCTCGAGTTAGGATTCATTAAGTTCATTGTTACCCCAAACAAAGCATAGTCGATCCATACCGTGATGTGTTTAGTGGATTTTAGAAACCAATTCATCATTTCTCCAAACACTCCCACTCGCAAAGAGAATTGATCAAATTCAGGCAAGGGAAGCACTCGTCATTAGGTTGCACAAGAATAGGTCTTCACCTATTTGTCCTTGCTTATGGAAGTCATTTTCCAAGAATGTGACATCTCGTGATTCAAACTCAGTTATACTATCACCATTTTGATCACATATGAAAACGTATCCTTTATATTGTTCACTGTATCTTATAAAGATAAAGATACTTTTCTTTCCTCTGACCACTTCTGTTATTTATGAGAGGAAATTATGTACATAGCGACAACCCCAAGGTTTTAAAAACTTAGTCAAAGTTTCTATTGGTCCATAACTCATATGTAGTGGTAGTAACTTTGACTTTGAAGGCACTTGGTTGAGTATAAATGTATTATTAAAAGTGCATCACCCTAAAGGTGATTTGAAAAGGAGCTCCGAGCCATCATTGACTCCTAACCATTTCAAGGAGGGTCTTATTACTTCTTTCTCGTGACTCATTTTTTTTATGGAGTGTAATGATAGAAGTCAACCCGATGTACTATCCCATTTTCATCACATAATTGTTTGAATTGATAAGAGAAATACTCTCGACCTCGATCGGTCCTTAAGGTTTTAATTTTCTTATCTAATTGATTATCAACCAAGTTCATAAATATGATAAAGCAATCTAATGCTTGGGATTTGTGAGAAATCAGATAAACATAACCATATTGGAGTGAAATCATCTATGAATGTGACTTGTAGATAAACTACTCCCATGCTCAATACTTTTACATTCATTGGTCCACATATGTCTGAATGGATTAATTGCAATGGAAATGCAGCTTTAGTTCTTTTATAAATGGTTTTCTTGTTGTCTTTCCAGCTAGACAATGTTCACATGTTGATATCTCAACTTTGTCCAAACTTCCTAATAAGCCTTTTTTATCTAATCGGTTCATACGGTTTTGGCCAATATGACCAAGTATTGCATGCCAAACATTCACATTATTTTCATAATTAACAACTAATGTAATATAAGAGAAACATTCATTATTTTTTCCATGTTCAACATCAAGAACTATAAAACCATTAAAGAAATAACCATAACCATAATATTGTTGTCCTAAAAACAAATCAACACCTTGTCCATGGAAACATAATTCAAAATCAAGTTTGATCAAAACTAACACAGAAACTGAATTAAGATGGATATTAGGAGAAAATAACATGTCGTGTAGGAATAAGGTTTGACCACTTGGCATGACTAACTTTCTTATGCCAATTCCCCTCACCTCACCCTTGTAGTCAGGTTTCATATATATCTATTTTGTTCCTCAGAGGATTCAGAGAAATCTTCAACTAAGGCACTTCGCTCCTTCGCTTACATGGTTTCGCGGGCTCTCGAGTCTACAAATTCCACAAAGAATATGATCTCAAGAAAAGATTAACTAGAACATAAATTGTACTAACAACTACAAAACGGGTCATTTTCCTGTGACTCTTTGCAATCACGCATAAAATGCCCTTCTTTCTACCACGCTTATAAAGACTGAGTTTCGACACCATGCTTCTTTTTCAGCTTCCTTATTCTTTCTCGCTGGTTGAAATTCTTGTTTTTTCTCTTTACCCGAAAGCATCCGCTTGACTTTTGTCGGTTCCTACCATGAAATTTATGCCTCACACGAGTATTTTTCAAATTTTTTACGTGAACTAGAGCCTACCATGTAGACATCGCACTCATCAAGATTGCTCTCACGGGCTACGTAGGCAATCTTCCTGCTTCCCCTAAGTGGCGACAACATCTTCCAAGGTCTTAATGTTTTCATTGTGGGTCAAATGTATTTTCATGTGTTCCTGTTAACTTCGGGGCAATGAACTTAATCACACTTGCACTTCTATTGCTCTATCAAGAAGAGTACGACCTCGTGATCCTTAAGTTCTTTTATCATATTCTCACTACTTTAAATGTTTTTTTTCATGTTGTGTTCAGGGTGTTTTTCGTAAGCGTCAAATTTAATAAAAAGTGATCTTAGTTTGGCTATGGACGTACCACCAAACCTTTCAGAGAGTGTGGACCACATGTCCTTTGTTATCTCATATTTTTTGAACTCTCTCATGAAGTCATCATCCATACTGCTTAGCACGTGATGTAGTTGTGGAGTTCTTATTTTTCCAAGTCTCATAGGCTTCACGATTCCTTCTATGTTGGGTCGTGTTGCCTTGCTCAGGTTCTAACATGGGCATTTTTAAAACCTCAAGTACTTCTTGCTCTTCTAGAATGTATTGGATTTTCATACTCCAGATCTTGTAATTATCGCCATTTTAATTTTTCACCCTTATCAGTTCAAATCCACATGTTCTGAAGTAAAGAATTGCCATTCGTTATACCATATAAAGTACCAATTATGCACTATAATTAATTCTCAAGACATAAATGATTGTTATATTATCTGTAAATTGTCAATTGAACATGTGGCTAGAGCTGAGAGTTCACTATGTCTCAATCATCATCTATAAGGTTCTTAAGTTCAATAACTAGTTTTGTAATTAATTGTTGTTCGTCTAAAGTCATCAACTTTAGCCAATTTGTACTCAACAAAATTTAAAAACAATAACTAGCAATAAATTCATCGCATCGTGAGGTAACTTATACTAAAGATAAATATTATAAATGCATCAAAACTAAAGACATAAAAGTTAACTATCACCGTTCATGTAATTAATAAACATTAAATTAATACAATGGCATGGAATGAACAAGAATGAAATCATCCAATCTATTCTTCAGTTCCAAAGGAAGTTCATATGTGACTTTTGGTAACTTAGGGCGAGCTCCAAGTTTCTTCTTTTTCGAATGGACACACCATAAGCAAGTCCTTGTAACCCAATTCACATACTCAGGGATGAAATCCTTAACAAGTTTTGTATAAGTTCTTGCTTGATCATAAGGGTAACTAGTCCATAAGGAATCAAGAATTTCTTGTTCATTTGGTGATCTGAGGCATGACCTCAAAGCCTTATATTTGTCAATACTTCTCAATAGGCCCCCTTCCCAAACAATTTTTTTAATGCGATCATTGATTTCTATTATATAGTTCACTAGGCTGTCAAAATCATCATCCTTGACATGTGCCTCTAAGTAGTCCTTCTAAGGTAATGCTTCCAAGATTCTTTATCATATTCTTTACTCTTTGTCGCCGCCTCAAGTTCAATGACTTTTATCGCTCTCATTATTATTTCTTCATTGTTTCTAGTACATAAAAAGAATACCAATTAAAAAGGTAGTCAACGAATTTGAAACTCCTGGGTCTTAAAAAATAGGAAGGGATCTTAGCCAAAAACCTAATTGCCTTTGAATCATACTAATATGAAAGGTGGAATATATCCATTTCACTATTAATTATTCTTAATAATTATCTAATTATTAATTCAAGAAATGGTGTACACCCATTTATACTTTGTCACTTCTATTCGGTTACAAGGGATGCATGACAACGGGAATCACTGAGAATTCTCTTGTTATCCCTCTCTTTGTATCCCTTAAAGAGAAGTATATATTACAATTGCATCCGAAAGAAGGGAGTGTGTCTCCTTAAAAAAAAAAGTACACATAGGAGCTTTGTCACTATCTCGAAACATTCATTTTTGAATAAATAATTGTCCCCCCGCCCTTTGTTATATTTTTTAGGATCCTGCCATACACAAAGTCCAAGGATATGAAATCATGTATCCAGAGTCATCCTTACCAAAGCCATTCTTTTATTTTTTTTTTTTTTTATTCTCTTGATACCACCTTAAAAACTTAAATAGGTTTTTTGTCGAATGGTCACCATTACGCATCATGCATGGCACCCAATGGAGTGGTTCTCAAGAATATGGGGTCTGGACCCACAATGGTCGCACCGGTCGGGTCAGGCACCGCTACCGCTTTCGGCAAGCCTCTTTCTTATGCTTCACTCCAGCTTTACAAGAGAGAAAATGATTCCATCGCTTTTGTTGTTTTTAATTGCCCTTTGTTATTTGTGAACGTAAATCAAGATAAGAGTGGAAAAGACGGTTAAGCACATCACTCGAAAGTCTCTAGATAAGCTGAGGGGTCACAACGGTCCGCGCCATACCTTACTCGCTTTTGGGGTTCTTATCACTGTTGATGTGGACTTTCCTAGACATGTACTAACAAGTTACCATTTATAACCTTAGGTTTTGATATCACTAAAGAAGGTCTTTTAGAAAAGATTAGGGAGTCTGAATTAGCCAAAAACATACCAAACAAGGAACTAATGAGGTACGATGACTTATCTGATTAGATGGTTGAGGCGTGCAATAACACTATCCTTAAAGTAGATTCGCCCTCCTTTAGTTTGTAACCTTTGTGCAAGAGGGAAACCAGCTCACTCTGTGGATTCAATAACCAAATCTCGTCTGGCCGCACTCCTCGGTAAGATACAAGATAACCCGAACAATGATGTTCCTCCAACGTGCTTCGTACAAAGCGCTGTAACTCAGAGAGAAAGGTGAGCACTTGAGAAAGAGGAGTTGGAAGCACTTCGAGCAAGAGAGATTTAGAGAGCTTGAGAGAGAGATCTCAAGATGAAGTGTGAAAGAAATGAAGGGGGAGGGACACCTTTATATAGGTGGAGTCCCAACGGATCTCTCCACAAAAGGTGCCAAAAAAGCTTAAAAGAAAAAGGCAAATTTCAATTTGACTTGGTTAACAAAACAAATTAAATTAATTTGACTTGGCCAAGTCAATTTGAAATATCACAAGATATTTCTTCACGTTATTCTCACTTAACTCTCCAACAATCCCCCACAGGGTATAAGTGTGAAGAAGAAGATTAGGAATGAAGGAATACTAGAATCCAATGCATGAGATCCGGTGCCCATAGGCTATGAACCAGCCTTACGATAAATAAGTATGAATCACAAAACATGGTGAATTAAAATTCTATAAACCAATGTTTTTGCAGGGTGACTCAGTGGAACTTATCATCCACATCGATTTCTCAACTACGAGTCAGGACTTTACGGTTAGCGCTAATAGGCCAAACGCCCTATCCGAATATTCTCGAGAGCTCTGTGAATATGCCTAATGCTCTCATAGGAAGTGCTTCGACCCCCACCTCCACTTCTCATGATGAACCCATCAAATGTGTTCTACATCTAAACACATCATTAATAAGGAATATGGAATTCATTAAGAGTTTACACTCACCCTCAACCAATGCAGAATAGGCTCCATCTACACCATAGGGACGAAAGCTCAATAAATATAAATGATAGAGTAGCTCACTGTCAACATATGATATGTTATTACCCATATGAACCCACTTCACGGGATCTCCATTCTATCAAGTTGGGTTACCATGACCTCGAATTTCCGTGAATAAGCAAGTCTCTATCCTCGATGTTTTGAACCCACTAGTTTTCTATTTAGTGGTTTAGTCAGAGGGTCGACCAAATTCAACTAATTTCACAAAATCCGTGGATATAACCCCTGCCTCGGGCAATCACACACACAGGCTCTTAGGTATATGCCTCGTTTTTCCCATTAAACATTTTACTTTTAACCTTACCTATTGCAGCTTGCTATCACAATGCATAGACACATAAGGTAATCGGGTCTCGCTCCATAAAGGATATCCGGCACAGACGGCGAGCCACTCAAGATCATAATCTTGCCTCTCTAAGGTTGGCAACCAGGGCCTCCATAGTGGACCGAGTAATGAAATTTTTCTTGGATGATTTCCAAGAAACTGCACCTCCTCCAAGGGTAAAACGTACCACCGACGATTTCATCTCATCCGACCGTAGATCCACTGAATTACTAAATCCTTCAAGAACATTTGGAAATCCACTATAACACAAACAATAGTCACTTGTGTCTCTCAAGTACTTTAGTACTCTACGAATGACAACCCAATGATCCTAATTAAGGCTTTGGGTGTACCGACTCAATTTTCCAATTGCGTAGGCAATGTCAAGTTTGGTACAATTTTCCAAGTACATTAGGCTACCAATTATCTAAGTGTATTCGCCTGGGCAACACTCATGTTCTTTATTTTTCTTCAACCGTGAGTTTGATCACAAGGAAGTTGACACTTGTTTACAATCAAAGTGTTCAAACCTTTAAAATCTTCTCTATAGTGCTCTTGAGAAAGGTTAGCTTCCATTAATTGATTCCTAGAATCACCTCAGCTTCTCCAAGATCTTTCATATCAAACTTCGATCTTAGGAAACTCTTGGTATTAATTACAACTTGTAGGTTAGTCCCAAATATACTTATATCGTCAACGTATAAACAAATGATGATGCATGAGTTATTCTAACTTTGTTATAAATGCATATTTATCAAGATTACACCGGAAAACTATTGGGATATCACCACATGATCAAATTCTGCTATGCCATTGTGCTCAAGTGTCGATTTAACCCATAAAGCGATTTTTAACTAAAGTATACAAACTCTTTTCTTATCTCCCGAACCATACAATCTTCAAAGTTGATCCATATAAATTTCCTTCCTGGGCTCTCCATTCAAAAGGCTGGCCATAACATCCATCCGTATCACTAGGTTATGAACCGATGCTAAAGTAATTAACACTATAATTGAGGAAATCCTTGTCATAGGAGTAAATGTATCAAAGTAATATACACCTTTCTTTTGTTTAAAACCGTTAGCAACTAAACATGCCTTATATTTCTCAACTGACCCATATGATTTTAATTTTCTTATAAAGATCCATTTACAAACTCCTTATAGCTTTAAAGACCATGAGGCAAGTCTGCTATCTCCTAAGTATGGTTATGCATTATTGATTTAATTTCACTATTAATGGCCTCCTTCCATAAAGGTGCATCAGATAAAGTCATAGCTTCCTTATAGGATCTAGGGTCATCATCAACTAGAAAAGTGTAAAAGTCATCACCACATTAGTTTCTTTCCTTTCCTTTACTTTCTCAATTCTAGTTCAAGGATCACTAGACTTAATTTATGACGTTTCGAACTTGTTATCAAGCCATTTGTTTTCCAAGGAAAAATAATTTCAAAGAAGTCAAGATTCTATTCCTCACTCATGTGAGTTTACTTTCACTCAGGCTATTTCATGATTTGATGACAAGAAACCTATAAGCAACACTATTCACTGCATAACCAATAAATATTGTATCAAAGGTTTTAGGACCTAATTTTCTTTTCTTTAGTTCTAGAAGAAGTACTTTTACTAAACACCCCTACACTTTTAGGTATCCAACGCTAGATGTATATCCTTTCCATAACTCATAGGAGTCTTACTAGTCTTCTTGTAGGGTATTCTATTTTGAATATGATAGGCAGAGAGGATAGCTTCCCCCCATAAATTCAAGAATGTTCCTGAACTTACTAACATGACATTCATCATCTCTTTTAAGGTTCTAGTTTTTCTTTTAGCTACTCCATTAAATTCAAGGGAATAAGGAGAGGTTTCATGTATAATTCCATGTTCCTCACAAAAGGTATTAAAGGGGTTGGACTCGTATCTCCACCTCTATCATCTAAGTCTCCTAATTCTTCTTACTTAGTCGGGTTCTCTACTGCTTTTATACTTGATGAATATCTATCGCTTTCATCTTGTTTCTTAAAAGATACACTTCAGATATCTTGAGTAGTCATCTATGAATGCAACATAAAACCTTTTACCACCTCTAGTCATGGTGTTTTTCAAGTCTCCTAGGTCACTAAGAATCAAACTTAATGGTTCTAACTCTTTTTCTATCGATTTGCAAGATTTCTTTGTGGTTTTAGATTCTACACATACTTCATATTTTCCATAGTTTTTTAAGGACGGTTTAGGAATTAAACTTAATTCAACCATTTTCTTAATATAAGAGAAGTTCACATGTCTTAATCTATCATGCCAAACATCGTCACCTAAAAACTATGTGCGTAAGACTCCAAGATGCTTTATTATTAAAGATTTAAAACATTCAACATAAAGAGACCTCGTTACAATAATCCTTCCCAACAAAAGCGTCATATTCTTTTTGTTAACATTATTTTTATGACCTCAAACATGATCTTAACTCATGCTTTCCAAGCAAGAGACACTAAACCAAGTTCCAATGAATATCTGGCACATGGAGAACATCATTAAGGGCAAGAACTTTTCTAGAGGGTAGCTTGAGGAGAACTTTCCCTTTGCCAATCACCGGGGATGATCTCAAATCGCCCATGAATGCTTCTTCCTCTCCTTCCATCATCGTGGTGTAGGAAGTGAATGCACTCGCTGCTACGATTTGCCTAGTACCTGCAGGCTACCACCCATCTTCATGTCAGACCATGCTCATCCTCGTGAGAAGACTATTACCGTAATCAACTCTACTTTTGCTAGGATTTGCCTTCGGGTTTTACTTTCCCTCGCAAGTTTCTTCGATCAGGGACACTCAAGGTGCATGGTGTTCAAGCTTCCACAAACAAAGTACTACCTTTCTTTTTAAAGGTGTAGGATTGACCTGGTTTTCGATGAGTCGGGCTTAGTCTTCGTTTCTATTAGCCCATCAAATTCCGGGCCTTAGTCTCTCTTCTACCACATTTGCCTTGGAGGATAACTCCTTAGCTCTTTCAACTTTGTCCCTAGTTTTATTTTGTTCTTCAATCCAAATATGTATTATAACATCTTCTAGGGATATTTGTTTCCTCAGGTTTCATGCTATTTTGTACTTTGATGAGTGTCCAAAAACACTATCCTACGTACCTGGGATTTAGTGTGTTTGTGTTCAGTCTTGCATTTAAAGAACTGCTATTTTGTTATTTCATTATTTAGTTTTATTTATGATCTTGTAGGTAAATTGCGCTGAGGCTTATTGTAGACTTGATGAAGGAGATTTCACAACCCTTCTCCAACATCGCAACGTTGAGATCAACGACGTTGGATTGGTCTTTTTCGCCCAACATCGTGACGTTGCAATATCGTGAACTTACATGCTAAGGCTATAAAATGAAGAGAAAGAGAAATTGATTGAGGCTCGCATCATGGTGAGCTTCTGTTTTTGATTGGTCATCTTTACCTTTATCTTGGGAGGAGATTTTGAAGGCTTTGGGAAGGAGAAACCGGTTCCTTGAAGATTCACCATTCACCTCGATCATTAGAGTTTTTCCTTTCTCTTACTTCATGTTCACTCTAACATTGTAATGGATCAAACTTATATTATGTTCTTAAATTGATCTAGTGTTGGCTATACCTTGGACATGAAGAATATTATGTTTAGTTGCTAAATTTCATATTTTCATTATCTTCTTTTTTTTTTTTTTTTTAATGATTGTTATTCCATTAAGTCATGCTAGTGTGAATTTGACATATTAATTTATGATCAATATTAATATGGTGAGTGATTATTTGTGAGATCTGAGAAGTGAATGAAGAATTAGACATAGATGAGTTAACCTAATGAATTGAATAATATAGAAATTATCAATAATTAGGAGACTTCTTTGATTCTAATGCATCTCCTCGATACTGGTCGAGCTACAGTTGAAGAAACCTAAGGTTAAAGGTAGGTTATTTGACCTCTAGAAAGGCTTTAATTACCTTAGATAAGAACCGTCTTGGAAGACAATTGCATAAGATAATAGAATGGAATTTTAGCACTACATAATAGGATTGTCCAATAAGACCAACACCCTAGGCTTTTACACCCATTTGATAACTCCTAGTTGCAAAATTTAAAGGTTATGTAGAAAGTTGCTTTAATTTAGTTTTAATTCCGGTGAAACATCTTGAACATTAGTCTGAATATTGAAGAAATATTATAATTTTGGTACTTAGTATCCCCCGTCTTCCCTATGGATTGATATCTGTACATTAAATACACTATATTACTTAACTAGTGTATACTTGTGCGGTTAGGCACTCCTTGCACACTTTAGCGCACAATTTAAACACAATCACGCAAAACACCTATCAAGTTTTTAGCGCCGTTGTCGGGGAAGGTGTGGTGTTTTATGCTAATATCAATACCAAGTGTTTCTTTGGTATTTTAGACATTTATTTTTATATTTTTTTTATTAAGTTTTCTTAATAATCTTTATTTTCTTTTGCAAACACTTTCGTATGTAGGTCAGATAAGATTAGGTGTCAAGATCTTATACCTTGGATTGGGAGATAGAAAAAAGACTTGAAAACAATTGGAAGGTAAAGAGAAGTACTGATGGAACAAACAACTCCTAGAACACTTGGAAGGATTTGGCGAAGAAGAAGTTAGATCTAGGAGGGGAGGTAGTGTGCAACCTGATGGTGCAACTATGGACACCCATTTGAGACCTATCAGGGATTATGCTCTTCCACCATCGGTTACTCCACCTGTGATCAGGAGATTGGCGATATAAGTAAACAAATTCAAGCTCAAGTCCATCACTCTCCAATTGTTTCAAGCCATTCCATTCCATGGTCTTGACCACGAGGACCCGAATGCTCATATCCTCGAACTTCTGTGAGGTGCGATACAAGAAAGTATAATATGTAAGCGATGAAGCCATTTGCCTTCTACAGTTCCGCCATTTTCATTGAAAGCAAAGGCTAAGCATTGGCTTATTTTAGAACCTCCAGATTCCATAACATCATGGGATGAATTGGCGAACAAGTTTCTGGCTGAATTCTTCCATCAAAGAAGAAAGTTGAGAATCGATGATCAACGGTCAATACGGCTGGGAGAAACTTTTACGAATCATGGGAAAGATTCAAGGACTTGTTGAGAAAAGTCCTCATCATAGTTTCAATACATGGATGCAAGTTCATCATTTTACAATGTTTTGAATGCACCCAATGGTGACTCTTATTAATGCTTCACTAGAGGAGAAATTGTTATGGGAAGGAACGAAGTGGAGGCATATCAAATTCTTGAGAACATAGCTTTGAACAATTGTCAGTGGCCAGTTGAAGGAGTAGCGCCGAAGAAACAAGCTAGGGCGTATGATTTAGATGTGCCTATAAACTTAGCCACTCAAGTCTCTACACTCTAAGCACAGGTGTACAACAAAAAGGGCCTCAAGTATCTGCACATATGGTTGAAGAAAGTCCAACTACATGTGATCATTGTCACGGAGCTCATCTTACTTCTCAACGTTCAATGATGAATTCCATGGGAGAATTGACAATTGAGCAAGCTTAGTATTTGTCTAAGTTTCCTCCTAATTAGAACTTCAACCCGTATGCTCAAAGTTACAAGACGGTGGCTCTTTCTAAAGAATGCAATGCCATATTGCAAAAGAAGTTGCTCTCCTACAAAGATCCAAAGGTCGCTTCACTATTCCTCACATACCCCAAAATCTCATGTGACTTAAAATAGCATCAACCTCATGCCATGGTCGATCTTTAAAAAGTTAAAATTGGGAGAAGCACGTTGATCAATTATCTTGCATAGCGATCAACCTCACTATCCAAAGATTGTTAGAGGATGTCCTAGTGAAAGTGGACAAATTTATTTCCCGATTTTATCATTCTAGATATGGGGGAAGGTGATAAAAGAGGTCCCATTATCCTTGAAGACTATTTTTACTACGTGGAAGGGCATTGATCGATGTGTAGAGAAGAAGTGAACTCAAACTAAGGGCTTAAGAAAAGTATGACATTCAGTAATTTTCTAATGCCATAAAGCATCCCCATGATAATGATAATTGCTTTAGAGTGGATGTAATAGAGGCTATAGTGTCTAACCAATTGGGCCCTTCAGAACCATTAAAGACTAGCCTAACTCATGAAGACCCTTCCTCTTGTGAAGATGATCTGGTTTAGGAGTATGTGCAATGGATGGATTCTTTCGGTCCAAATAGAAGAAATTATTTTGAATCTCTGGGAGCTCGTCCAAGCCGGTTGATCACTTCTATTGGGAAACCACCTATTCTTGAAGAGAAGCAACTCCTTACTCATTTGAAATATGCTTATTTAGGGGAGGCATCCACACTACCGGTCATAATATCATCTTCTCTTTCTAACATGGATAGAAGCAGAACATGATCCCAAGGAGCACATTGACATCCCTAACATACATCGGGAATATCCAAACCATGGCAAATCAATTAATATTGAGGTGATGTCTATGATGCCAAATATCCCTGTCCTGAAGAAAGAGGTAAGAAAGAAGCTATCCATTATATTATGATATCTCAACAAATCCCAGGTAATGTATGAGTCTGGTCAAGTAATACCCAAGAAAGGAGGGATAATAGTGGTCAAGAATGAAAACAATGAATTGCTTCCCATAAAAACAGTCACAGGGTGGAGAATTTGTATTGACTACCGGAGATTGAACAAAGTGACAATAAAAGATAGTTTTCCACTCCCATTTATTGATCAAATGTTAGACAGATTGGCTGGTAACGAATATTTTTTCTTTCTAGATGGATACTCAAGGTATAGTTAGATTGCCATGGCTCTAGAAGATCAAGAGAAAACCACCTTCACCTGCCCCTATGGTACCTTCGCTTTTAGGAGAATGCCATTCGACCTTTGTAATGCATCGAGAACCTTTCAAAGATGCATGATGGCTATATTCTGATACGGTCGTAGAAATCTATTGAAGTCTTCATGGATGATTTCTCCTGATTGGTTCTACATTCGACGCATTATCACAATAATTTCACAATGGTACTAAAGAGGTGCATGGAAACCAATGGTTCCTAATTGGGAAAATGCCACTTTAATGGTGAGATAAGACATAGGGTCGGGGCATCACGCTTTAGGAAAAGAGATCGAGGTCAAGGTCAGATCATAGAAAACTACTACCTCTTACTTTGCAGAAGGGTGTGTGTGGTTTCGATCATGTTGGTTTCTATCATCAAGGTTTATCGTGACTTCTCAAAATCTCCAAAGCCTTTGTCTAACCTTTCTCGCGCGTTGGTTTCTATCAAGGTTTATCGTGGATTGCACCCTGCTTCTCGGCCTAACCTTCTCATGCAAGGTGTTCCCTTTGATTTTAACGATTCATCATGAAGGCTTTAAGACATCAAAGAAAGTTATTTGTTTTTTGTAATTATTGCATCGAATTAGGTCTTCCATTTGCCATGTGTGATACAAGCGACACGATTGGCGCTTAGTTTCCTGCCAAAGAAAGGATAAGATCTTCTATGCCATCTACTATGCTGTACCAAACACCGAATGAAACACAACCCAATACAGACAATAGAAAAGAATCATGGCAATCAGTTCGCTTGATAAATTCAGGCCTTATCTTATAAGGAACAAGGTCATTGTCTTCACTGATCATTCCACGATCAAGTATTTGATGACTAAAAAGGATGCTAAACCTAGACTCATTAGGTGGGTGCTCCTATTACAAGAATTTGATGTGGAGATCAAAGATTTGAAAAAATGGTGGCTAATCATCTATCAAGGTTGGAAATTCCTGAAAAGGTTTAGAAAAGTCAAGTTCAGATTGATGATACATTCTCGGATGAGCAAATCCTAGCCTTGTCGCATGTTGAAATTGCTCCACGGTTTGCCAACATAGCTAATTATCTAGCTGTAGGTATCATCCCATCCAAGCTCACCTTTCAACAAAAGAAGAGATTCTTTGCAGAGGTGAAACAATATTTTTGAGATGACCCAATTCTCTTTAAACAGTGTGCTGATAAGATTATTTGAAGGTGTGTTCCGGAAAGTGAAATGGATAGATTCAAGACCGCTACCTTCGAGTATGGAGGCTATTTTCAATGAGCAATCTAACAAACAAGTATAGTGTTGTAATCGGGCTTCTTTTTACCTCCTTTCTTCTTCAAGGATTTCACTCTTGCAAATCATGTGGACTGTGTCAAAGGATAGGTAACATCAAAAGAAGAAACGAGATGCCTTTGACCAATATCCTAGAGGTGGAGCTTTTTTATGTATGGGGGATCGATTTTATGGGTCATTTTCCATCCTCTTATGGGTACAAATACATACTATTAGCTGTAGATTATGTTTCAAAGTGGGTGGAGGTTATTCCAACTATTACTTGTGATGCCAAGGTGGTATTGAGTTTCATCCAACAAAACATCTTTTCAAGATTTGGGACTCTAAGAGCCATAATTAGTGATGAAGGATCACATTTCTACAAATGTTGTTAAGATTCTCTAGCTAAGTATAGCGAGATCGTACTTCACACCTCGTAACTGAAAGCCAAAGTGTCAAACCGAGAAATCAAGAAGATATTGGAGAATACGATGAGTGTGGCAAGGAAAGATTGGGCTAACAAGATTGATGACAACTTTTGAGCATATCGAACAACATTCAAGACTCCTTTGGGGATGTCCCCTTATAAAGTTGTTTATGGGAAGGCATGTTACCTACTTATAGAATTGGAGCATAAAGCTTATTGGGCAACTAGAATGCTAAATATGAATTTGGAAATAGCCTCCGAAGAAAATAAAGGCTTCCGCCTGAATGAGCTAGGAAGAATTTCATCATAATGTTTATGAGAGCCAATGATCATAAGGAAAGAAGACTAAGGCTTGACATGACAAGCATTTATTGGAAGACTGAGTTTAAAAACCGACAAACAAGTGTTACTTTCAATTCTGTGATTGAAGTTATTCCCGGGAAAGTCCAAAACTAAGATGGTCCTAGCCTTTATGATCACTCAAGTCTTTTCCTATGGCGTTGTCGAGTCGACTTCACCCTAAAAAAGGCACCTTTAAAGTGAATGGGCAACGAGTAAAGCCCTATTTCGAAGGTCATCTTGAAAAATACAAGTCTAGCACAACCTTGAAGTCGACTTAAGCAATGCGAGAAGAAATATGTAGTTTGTTAGTCCATTTCTATGTTTTGAGCACCTGCTAGAGATATTAAACTGGTCACGAGATATTAACGTAAATAAAGCGCCTACTTGGGAGGCAAATCTCAAGCATTTTGAAGTTTTTCTTTTGATTCTCACAGTCTTAAGTGTTTTTCATCAGTGTTTTTGTTTTGATTTTTAGAAATTTCTGTTTTCTCAAAGTTTATACACTATAACCTAATTGCGTTGTTTGTTTTGTTACGTGTTTAGGCTCCGTGGTTGAAGCGGCGATGAAGAGATAGCCTAAACGCCTAGTACAGGCTTGGGAAATGGTGAAACTTCAATGAGGGAATTTTCTACACTAAGAATACTTTTGTGAAAACAAAGTTTGAGACTCTTGGAAATCGCCATATGTTGATCCCAACGCATCATCGAATTTAACCTTCCGAACGCCGACATTGATCCAAAATATCACGATTTGATCCAAACGCCGCGACATTGAAATTTAACTCAGAATGTCGCCACGTTTAGGAATTGCCACATGTCGCACTAAAATCACTTTTTAAACGCCGAACGTCGCGATGTTAGCTAGAACGTCGCGACGCTGGGTCCGAATGTCATGACGTTGCCCTTTAAGAACATGCTTGTTCCAGACAAGCATCAAAACTCAAAAAACCCTAACTCTCTCTGTTTTTATAGATTCATCCACAAACCTCTTTCCCAATTCTAATGCCGATTTTGGACTACCGCAGATCAATAAACAACTTTTGATCGAAAAAATCTAGGGTTTGTCCATCTTCCATAAAAAAATTGGGTACACGGCTATTTTTTTATATTTTTGGTGATTCCAAGTAAATCACTGGTTCTTTTTGCTTCTTTTGGGATTTCTTTAAGCTACAAAGAAGGCTCAAGTGGGTTGTTTTATAAAGTTATAGACACCTAGATTTTTAGCCATGAGCGTGATTCATGCGTGCTCCAATTACATGTTTGATATTTTGCTCAGTGACATTTTTGGAGTTCTTTGGCTATTCAAATAGGGTTTCTTCACACTAGGTGTTTAGGTGTCAATTTCGTGTTGAATTAAAAGCTGAGGAACCCTACCCTCACCAAGCTCTACAATGTCATCCAAAAGCAAAAGATTAGCTCGAAGAAAAGTTGAAAAATATGAGAGACATCTCATGATTACGATCATGAGAAGTTCATAAACGAGTGTGCAAATGCAAAGCTCATTCTATCTCCAAAAACCGATCCTTCATTAAGGAAAAGGAGTTTCACCATCCTGAAGATTTTTTTTGGTAAAACCATATCCAATAAGGGATGGAAGGCACTGTGCCAACCTCCGCGGCCAGCTACAACTATGGTTTTGCACGAATTTTACGCAAACCTAGTAGCCAATGTACTGAAAAAGGTCTAGGTGTGCAGGGTTTTGGTAGACTTCAATGTGAAGTCTATCAATGCGTATTATAACCTTGAGCCTGCTAACCCTAAGCATATGATACAGCTCCAAGCATCCCTCAAACCATCCCGAGGTTCTGGGATGCTAAAAAATGGCCTGGGGTGAATGGAAACTTAACAATGAAGGGCACGTAGTGCACTTTAAGGCTAAACACTTAGCTTACATCCCTAAGGTGTGGCACCACTTTATCACCTCTCATCTAATCCCAAAGAAAAATGTGTGCGAGGTGACGGCAAAGAGGGCTATGTTAAACTATGCCATAATTCAGGATATCCCCTTCGATGTTGGTCAAGTTATAGAGGATGCTATCCTCTATAACAAAGATGCCAAAATGAACCTCGATCACCCCTTTCTCATTTATGGACTATTGTTAAGACCAAATGATATGTACAAATTTTAGAACACCATCATCAAAGGATTATTATCTAATCCCCGGCAACGGCGCCAAAAACTTGTTACTCAAATTTCAGACATGACTACCAAGGACTAAGTAAAGTCCCTGACAACAGTGCCAAAAACTTGTTAAGACCAAATGCTATATACCATTTTCTACCACTATTACCAAACACTAACTAGAATCCCAAGTAATGACACCAAAAACATGATAAGACCATAAGTTGTACGCTCATAAGAAGAATTGTTTTTTCACTGAACTCATTTAAAGATTTAGTTAGGTCTTAAAAACTGCAAGGGCATAGGTCGCACAAGTAATAAATTGGATCTACCGGATATCGTTCCCACAGAGATTGAAAAGAATTTAAACTTCCACTACCCCAACTACTCAAGTTCTATACTATTTGAACTTCCATTTCAGAGTAGATTTAGTAACCTATAAAGAATTTTAATAACTGGAATCCTACATTTAATATAAAAGAAAATGTTAAATTCTAAATGTAAACTGGACTTAACCAAATTATTGCTGGAAGTAAACACTGGGATTTCACTACTATGAAATTGCCAATTCCTACATCCTAATCTCATTCTATTTTCCCCTAAGTTGGAATCTAAATTTGTCAAGAGGCAAGGTAGTATAGTTTGGATTCCTCCTACAACTATACTTTTCATCGAGTAGAGATTCATGTTCATTCCCCGAAACATGATTCTGAATCTAATTTCAGAATTAGATTTTCTCTCAGAAGATCTAGGTATTTTCTTTCCAATACTTCATACTCATTTCTTATGACTCCGCATTTCTTGCTTCCCAAGAAAGGTGGCAAATGCTGATTCCTACAAAATGATCTGATGTCTCATCCTTAAGATCCGAGTTTTCTCTTTCCTTGATTAGATCTCATGCTAACTTCTGGATCAATATCGCTCTTCTGCATCAAGGAGAGATTCGATTAGTGCCAAAAAAGTGCTATTTTGATCCCTATTTTTAATAGGTTTTCAAGCACTTTGTGGTACTAATTGTTATAATTAACCCACTGACATGTTCGGGTCCCTATCGCACTAATGATTGCATTCCGAGGTCGCTTTTTGTAGTTTTTGGCAGAATTGAAGCCAAATTATCATGTCAATCCAATCATAACAAAGCTCCATGATTTCCATCAATTTCATACGGTTCCTATCAATTTCAAAGAAGCCTGAATGAAGAATTTCAAAGCATGAAGAAATGGAATAGTGCGCGGAAATAAGAGCGCTTCTAGAGCCAATGGAACAAAGAGTCGCAGGATGGGGAACATGATTTTGCTATGGCATGTTTAAAATTTCACAATCCCAAATAAATTTTCATGCCATATTTTCGCCATCATAGCAAAAGCCATCGCGGCATACGAAATTAATTTTCGCGCATGCCAGATTTTTCGCTTATGATAATAAATTCGCTATCATATGTAAATTCCCCGCTATCACAGCGAAATTCACTATGCATACGAAATCAAGGTTCCATTTTGATCCAAACGACCTCGTTTTGTGTAATTCCCATTTTGCCCTCAATGTAATCATATTATTTTGGTTATTTTGGTATTTCACACATCTTGTAAGGCTATATAAGCCACTTTATGGACAAGTTGTAACCCTAACTTTTCAATCTTTCAGTCCACGCAGCTTTTCTCTTTAGGTTTACAGTTTTCTCTCTTCTCTCTCCTCTTTCTCTCATTTTCTCGGCTACCAAACACTCCTCTGAGGATGACAACTCGCAGGATGTCACAGACCCTTCCTCCTGTTATGAGGGCCATCGTGAATGTTTGAAGGTAAAAAACACCGTCCCTCATGTTTTCACACAGAAGCATTTATTCCCTTTTACATTTACGTATCTCACGTTTTAGGTTTGAATCCTTTGTGATGTACCTGAGTAGCCGTACTTGGCAAGCTTTCAGGTTAGGTGGATGCTTCTTTGTAGATCCTTGATGCCCAATTAGTTGTCATTCATAGGCTCCTGAGGTTAGATCCGGTGATAGTTTTCTTGTTGAAACATTAAGGGGTAATAAAATGCTATACATTAGAAAGGAAATAATTTTAGGGTTTAGGTTTTAATGCCAAATGAAAGGCAGTTAGGGGAAATGACTATATGTCACATCCTCCCAGCGAGGAAAAAGACCCGAGGACATGTTGAATGCCTTGAACCCTAAACCGGTGGCCGAGACTTCAAGGAGTTCTATTTTCCATTTTATTTTATTTAATTTTGGAGTTCAACCATTACACCCCACCATTTTGAACCCCAAAATCGATTTAATTCACCGAGTTTTGACCATCCGTCATTTGTCTGAAGAAAACCCATCCACGTATTCGACCCTAATTTGCATATGATGGTTTTACTACGTCGTTAGGAGGAGGAATTTAGGATACAAATTTTGATTTAGGATCACCTGCGTGACACGAATCAGATCTCTAATTGATTAAATTGATATATCCTTTCAGCCCGTTTCTCAAACCATGAGAAAATTGAGGATCTATCTAAGTAACCTTTCGAGCTCATTAGTTCTTCAATATTAGTCACAACATACCTAAGAGCTTGCTCCCCAGGCTCTCCCGCGGAGATCTCCATCTTTGTAATCACTCGGGAGGGCTTCCGGAAATCGAATAGTATAGTACTTTCATGGGGTATGGGGTGTAGATCCACCCTTCGTGACTCCCCACTCAGAGTGCGCCAGTGGGAGCCCACTCATGGAAATGCTGTGCGCGAGATTGGCTGGCCTTTTCTTTACGCCTCGTGAGAGCTCGAACCCGGCTGATCAGAAGGGACTCTTATGGCAATGGGAGCACTCTCACTACCAGGCGGGCTGGTGGCTCGGAGTTGGTAGTGGTGCTCCCAATCTCTCATCCATGATCATCAGGCCGGCTTCTCGGCAAAACGTTGAAGACTGGCGCGTCGCATGAAGTGGAGCTCCCACTGAAGAGTACACGAGGTACCGAAGGTGAGACTCCACAATAAAGCGCCTTTTATTGTGGGGTCCACCCTTCGTGACCCCTCGGGGTACCCTTGGTGGGTCCTCCTGGGATATCCTCATTCCCAGGTTCCTTTTGCGCCCGGTCGAGACCCGGGGACCTAGCGTGTTTAGTCAGTAGGAGCATCTACGGGTACCAGGCTGAGCTGCGGGCGATGGTTACCTGAGCCCCCTATGTTTGTTATAGCGATATCGGTAGGGTGCCGCGGCAGCGTGTAAGGATTTAGAGGGATGAAGTTATGGGTTGCTAAGCGGGGGAGGGAATTAGGTGTATAGAGTAATATCCTTACGTGATAAGGTGCTGTAATTTGGGAACCCTATGCAAGCGTGAGTTTCTCACCGCGACGTGAAGTGGTTATATTTGGAATGTGGCGTCCCTCACAGTCGGTACTTTGGAGGCCGATTTGTGTTTTATTCCTGAGTTCCATTGAGAAAGAAGAAAGAAAAGAAAGAAAGAAAGAAAGAAAGAAGAGAGAAAGAAAATGCCTAGGGGAGGGCATGATCATTCTGTGAGTGGGGTTTGAAGGGCACCCAAATTATTACGAAGGGTGGACCCACAGTGGAGCCATGAAGGGCACCGGGTGATCACCAAAATTATGGACCCACAATAGAGCCTTTATTGTGGGGTCCACACCGCCCGGCCCCTCGAGTGTTACCCACGCCAGTGGGTGAAAAACTCATAGGATATCACACTTAGTTCATTTGAGTTCCTTTCGCCTCCCGGAGATTCGAACCCGGGCCTAGGGTCTTTAGTCCCGATGGGCGTCTGCGGGTACCGGCCGGGGCTAATGGCTGGGTTGGTGCCGGGGCCCCGTGGCCGCCCCAGATTTGAGTTCGAATGCAGGGACGGAGTGGGGCTATGAAAGGGCATGAGTTAGGTTGAAGGGTACCTGAGGGGGTCGCTGAAAATTAATGGACCCCACAGTAAGCTACTAAAGGTGGGAACAATTAATTTCGAGAACAACACCATTGAATAAATTTCAACATTCAACACGAGAAAATTTTCTTCATCCGATGCGAAAATGCCACCTTAACACATCATATCTTTCAGCGGAAGTTGTGTTCTCGGCCCAGATTCACGGAATACACTAAAATGCGTCGAGGAAATTTCACTTTATATTGCAATCAATGAAGAAATGATTTCGACTTTTGTCACAGGTTCATTGAATTGACAGTAATAAATAAAGGAATTTCAACATTTAATTTCAACTTCAAAACTTCTTAAAAAATCACTGTTTCGGATCCAGTAAACTAATCAAAAATCCTACGCTAACTCTAATCTATGAAAAAAAGAAAATAAAAAGAAACGAAAATAAAAATATAATACAAAGAGTCCTCAGCTCCCCAGGTACTCTGGTTCGTTCAATGCTGACTAACTACCTCGCTTTCAGCAGTTGTTTCTATTTATATAACCCTAAAAGTTTGGGCCCTAACTTCAATGTTTTTTTATGAATCCCTAAATTTTAGGCCCAAATTGTCTTCTTAGTGCGACTAAAGTTAATCGTGGCGAGTTTTAGTTTTTATTCTGAGGTTTCTATGCGTGGCGATCGTATGCTCCAGCGACTGTTTCTATGTTCTTCCTTGGATTTGGTCGCGATAGTGTTTTCTTGGTCACGGCCAGGGGTGATCTTGGATTTGCTTCTTCAGGTGGTGTATTGACCCAGCTTTTCTTGTCACGACAGTAGTTCTATTCTGGTTCTTGTTGCAACATTGTCTTGTATTATTGTCATCTTGGTCGCGACCCAAAAAGTCTGTTGCGACAGAGTTCTGCCGCCACTTAGCCTGTTTCCTTGTTGCAACTTCATTTTTGACGTTGCAACTTGGACTTTTGTGTTAGGGATGTTTTGCATGTCGCGACCCCAATATGTAATGTCGTGACGACACTTTTCTGCATGCAGCATATTTTCCTATCGCGACCTAGTTTTTCTAGTCACGACATAGCTTTTACGCCTTTGCTTTGTCTTCGTGTCGTAGCCCATATTTCTTACTCCCGGGGCAGAACTTTTCTTTTAAATGACATCTTGTCGCGACCAGGTTGTTATGTCGCCCAACATGACTTCTTTGCATTTGTGTTGAAACCTCTATCGCGACTTAAGTAATTATGCGACCACGTTTCTCTTTGTTCGACATTCCTATGTCGTGAGCACGAAGATCCTACGTCATGACATCAAAACACCTTTCATCTTGAAATATGTCGCAGCTTGATGACTCTCCTTATTTGCAACGAGGTTGAATTCATCCATTAAGCCCTCTTTGTCGTAACCTAGTTTTCTTGTCGCACCCTAAACTTCTTCCTTGACATCTTTTACATCTCTGACAAAGCTTTTCCATGTTACGAAAGTCAGTATCGCGTGAGACGAGGTTCTATCACAACAAATGGCCGCCTTAGGTTCGGCGTATATCGCAACACAAACTATCTTGTTCCTAGCTTACTTGCATATGTTTTTCCCATTCTCTGTCATGACATGCTATCTTATGTCGCGACCTAGCTCAATTGTCAACAATCATATTATGGTGTTGCGACACAAGAAATATTGTTGCAACATGGTTTCTATGGTAATTTCTTAGAAGTTTGTAGCGACACACAAATTTAAGTCGCGACATAGATTGCTGCAATTGTTGTTTTTCTCTTCTTTCTTACTGGAGTTTTCTCCTTTTTGAATTAAAGCCTACAAAACACAAGTTTGGTAAATATTCCATAATTTGGCATTAAAATAGCTCTGAAAATACTAAAAACAAGCCAAAAAATGGACTAAAAATATATTTGTTTAAGACTCATTAACTATGCAAGAAAGTAGGGGTGCCCTTAGAGGCCAATGAGGCTTGGATACACCCAATCAAGGAGATAGTGGTTAAGAAAAACAAACCCGGGTGTACGAGGCTTGCGGAGTTGATTCGAGGGGCATAAGGCCCTACGTGAGGAAAGAGCTTAGAGCCTACAAAACCTTGTTTGGCATGCGAGAGGATGAGCAGAGAGAGGTCGGTTAATCGTTCACCCAACCCTCACCCCCACCATCCCCTACCAAGGACCCTTCTAGTCCTTCTCCAACCCTTGAGGATCAAGTGCATGACCTCACCACGAGGTTTGATGCCTACAGGGACGAAACCCAGGAACATCAAGTATCCATTAGTCAAGACATGGACATGCTAAAGGCCGAGATGAACACTATCCTATGCAACTAATTAGTTAAATTTGCTCATTTTGGCCTAATATGAGGATTTGAAGCTTGTTTGGGTAATTTAGTTAAATTTCATGTGTTTAGGTTAACATGCATGCTTATGTTTATTACATATTTGTGTTTGCTTGTTTTAGGTTGCTTTAGCATGATTGTGTGTTTGTCTTTAGGTGTGTTTTAGGTATTTTGTGTGAGTTGATGTCGTGATTGCTAATTGGAGGTCATTTTGCTCGCAATTCTTTTCAAAAAGATCGAGTAAAAACAAGAAAAGAGATCCTTAAGTTGTTAGATGATCTGGAATCATATGATTTGAAAGGTAGGAATGACTTAGTTTAGTCACCTTCTTTGTTTTTCAAGAAACCATTTCTCAAGTAGTCTATCAAACATACACATGTGATCTCCAGGGTATACCTAGGCCCTAGACCCTATTTACTTGATCTCTACGAGCCTTAGGGGTTTCTAAACACCTAAGTGATGGGACACCTTTGAAAAAGATGATTGACATTGTGCCCTAACTGAAAAGAAAGAGAAAGAAAAACAAAAGAAAAGAAAACGAAAAAAAATAAAAAAAAATAAAAAATAAAAAGCAAAAGAGAAAGAAAAAGATAAAAAAGATGTGTGTGAATAGAATAAGAAGGATCACACAATCGGAATCGAGCTGGTCGAGGGCGCTGAACCTAATACTGAGCCAGGCGGCCAAGAGCCATTAAACTTCCTTTGCTTTGCAGCTACATGGGACAAAAGATGGATCCATCCTACAGTTTAGGGCCTTTAGGTTTGGTTTAGTGTTTGGGGTGAAGTTCGAGGGGAACTAAATGTCCGGTGCCCTTAACCAACTTGAGGGGAGTTGCCAATGAATCCTTGCTACAGGGACCCTCAACTAAAACTTCTAGGCACTAGTTTTCTTTCATGTTAAATGTTGAATGTAGATAAAGAATGCGTTCTTATCGCTCTTGATTGGAGCTTCCATCCCGACTAGGTGAGTTGAAATTAAGTTTGGGGGTGTTGGAACCATGTTATATGTTGGAGATCATGAATAGATTTCACTTAGATTTCTTAGGACAAGTCATTGAAAACTTAGGGGGGTAGATTTGCTTGGTCTACCATTCCTTGCTTAGCTAAGTTCCTTAGAAAGTTTAACAAACTTAAGGATCCTACAATTTTGGTTGAACAAGCTAGCTCTGCAAGTTGCATTCATTTTAATCCCTTAGTGTAGCATCGTGTGCATCATGCTCATGTCGATACGTGTTGTTCTGAGTTATTTTAAAAGTGTTGTTTTATTTTTGAGTCGGAGTCTTGCTTGGGACAAGCAAGAAGCTAAGTTTGACGATGTGATAAGTGTCCAAAAAACACTCATTACATACCCGGGATTTAGCGTGTTTGTGTTTAGTTTTGCATTTAAAGAACCACTATTTTGTTATTTCTCTAATATTTAGTTTTATTTATGATCTTGTAGGTAAATTGGTGCAATTTGAGGCTTATTAGAGACTTGATGAAGGAGATTTCACAACCCTTCTCCAACGTCACAAAGTTCCAACGTTGTGATGCTGAGGTTAACGACACTGGATTGGTCTTCATCACCCAACGTCGCCACGTCTCAACGTCGCGATGTTCCAACGTCGTGACATTACAATGTCGCAATGTTAAAATGTCGTGGACTTACATGCTAAGGCTATAAAAGGAAGAGGAGAATGAATTGACGGGGGTTCGCACGAGAAGAGCTTCTAGGGTTTTGACTGGTCATCTTTTACACATTTGGAAGGAGATTTGAAGGCTTTTGGGAAGGAGAAACTCAAAGTTCCTTGAAGATTCACCATTCACTCGATCATTAGAGTTTTCCTTCTCTTTACTTTCATGTTCACTCTTAACATTGTAATGGATCAGACTTATATTATGTTCTAAATTCGTGATCTAAGGTGTTGACTATACCTTGGACATGAATATTATGTTTAGTTGCTAAATTTCATATTTTTATTATCTTTTAATGATTGTTATTCCATTAAGTCATGCTAGTGTGAATTTGACATATTAATTTATGATCAATCTTAATATGGTAAGTGATTCTTTGTGAGATATAAGAAGTGAATGAAAAATTAGACATAGATGAGTTAACCTAATTAATTGAATAATATAGAAATTATCAATTAGGAGGCTAGCTACTCTAATGCTTCTACAACACTTGGGGTTGAGCGAGGAGCAAAGAACTAGTGTTAAAAGGTGGAGTTATTTGACCTCTAGAGGCTTTAATTACCTTAGATAAGAACCGTCTTGGAAGACAATTGCATAAGATAATAGAATGGAATTTTAGCACTACATAATAGGATTGTCCAATAAGACCAACACCCTAGGCTTTTACACCCATTTGATAAATCCCAGTTGAGAAATTTAAGGGTTACGTAGAAAGATGCTTTAATTTAGTTTTAATTCCAGTGAAACATCCTTAACATTAGTTTGAATATTAAAGAAATATTACAATTTTGGTATTTACTTGTAGTCTTCCTGTATTGGATTAAATATTGCGTACATTAAGTACACTATATTACTTGACTAGCGTATACTTGCGCGGTTAGGCACTCCTTGCACACTTTAGCGCACAATTTAAACACAATCACGCAAAACACCAATCATCTTTCCAAGAATTTGGAAGGGTTTCTATAAGGTAGCCAACCACAAAAGGTTCAAGTAATTTTATGTCTTCAGTGACTAGGTAATTGACCAACATGTGGTAGTCATGGATTTGAGATGATACATCTCTATCCTCTGTCATTTGGAACTTTCTAAAATTTCCTATGGCATATTTTTGTTTTCTAGCATCTTCTACTATGTAATTTTTAGTCAAAGCATCCTAAATTTTTTTTGCAACTTTATATTGACTATAGACATCAAAGAGTTCATTTGTGAGTGTGCTAAGACTGGCATGCCTAACTTGTTTCTTCCCATTTTCCCATTTAGATAAATCTTCAAAGTCATTCTTAGGTTTTGGGTCTGTCAAGATATTCACTATGTTCACAACATCAATGGTAGAATAAACCCTTTCTTGCCATCTCTTAAAGAATGTCCCATTAAAATGGTCAATCTTGGAAGTGTTGGGATGGGTGTGAACTAGGGAGGTCTCCATCAATTCAAGGAATTGAATCTACTTTAAGATTGTTGTTTCTACTATGTCCTTTTTATGAACAGAAACCAAGACAATAGTGAGAAATGTGTTAACTATACCAGGAAAGTCCCCAGGTAAGTGGAGGGGTCAAAATGGTTCGTTATACCCCACTTGCCTTAAGCTCTTATTGCCTTGTTGACAAGACATTCCTAGACATGCACTAACAAGTTACCACTTACAGCCTTAGGTTTTGATACCACTAAAGAAGGTTTTTTTTAGAAAATATTAGGGAGTTTGAATTAGTCCAAAACATACCAAACAAGGAACAAATGAGGTAAGATGACTTATTTGATTGGATGGCTGAGGCATGAAATAACATTGTCCTTAAAGTAGCTTCACTCTCCTCCGGTTTGTAACCTTGGTGTAGTAGGGAACCGAAGCTCTACCTCTAGGATTCAACAACCAAATCTTGCCTTGGGTGCATTCCTTTGGTAAAATACAGTACAACTCGAACAATTATGTTCCTCCAATATGTTTGGTATGAAAGCACTTCAAACTTGTAGAGTGAAGAGTGCTTGGAAGCACTTGAGCAAGAGAAGAGTGCTTGGAATCACTTAAGCAAGAGAGAGAGGAGAGAGCTTGAGAGAGAGATCTCAAGATCAAGTGTGTGAGAAATGAAGGTGGAGGGGCACCTTTATATAGGTGGAGTCCCAACGGATCTCTCTACAAAAGGTGTCAAAAAAGCTTAAAAGAAAAAGTAATATTTTAATTTGACTTGGTTAAAAAAACAAATTAAATTAAATTAAGTTAAATGACTTGGCCAAGTCAATTTGAAATATCATAGGATATTTCTTCACGTTATTCTCACTTAACTCTCCAACAGTTTTGACATAAGTTGGAAGTGCCACGAAAGAAGGAGATGATCTAACTGCATCCAGTTTGGCTTCGGTAGTAACTAGGATATTTTTATTTTTATTTTTTTAGAACAAAAAATCCATTGAGATATAACACATTCCTTATTTATTTTATTTATGTCGGATAATTTTGAGTCTAAATCTCATATATTTTTAAGGCCATTTTTCATAAATATTTAAAGCTTAAAAATGCAATTTAATGAAAAATCATGGAATCTTCACTCAGATTTATGTTTTGCAGGAATTTCAAGAAAATAAGAAAAAAAACAGTAGGAAAGCAGGAATGTCACGACATTGGTGACGAATTGCGACATCGGGATCAATGTCGATATTGGTTGGGAAGTGGCGAGCTGTGAAAAGGGTGATCGCAACATCGGTGAAGAATGCCAACATCAAATCAATGTCAGCGACATTGACATGAGACTTCGAGGAATAAAAAAAAAAAAAAATAAATAGTCATCAACAGAGCAGTCAAAGTTGCAACATTGATGACCAATGCAACATGAAAACAATCTGCGACATCGGCTAAAGGCATCGAGCAGTAAAGTGCGACATCGAACAATGTTGGAGCATCAAATTCAAAGTACTTAACATTAGAATTAGGTTGCAACATTGAAGACCTAATTTTAGAGTCTTGACATTAGCCACGACATCAACATAACTAAGGTAGAAATTTGGGCGTTTTCGAAGTCCGTGTTTTTCACCTCGTTTTCAAGGCCCAATGATTGTGGCTTATAAATATAAGCTCCTATAATGGAGTGTGTAGCCTTTCAGCTAATTTTTTATCTTTTTAGAGGAGCTAAAGTCTCATTTGTATATATTTTTCTTTTTATTTTCTTTTCTAGATTTATTTTTCTTTCTGTTAGGATTAGAGTAATCGATCCAAGTTGAATTATGGAGCAGAGATCATTGTATATCAAGTTTCATTTCTGTTCTAATTCAAGTGGAATTTGGAAATTTTTCTAGACTCCAATTTATTCAGTTTGATTACAATTTCAATAAATTTGTTTGATCAACTAGTCATTGCCATTTGTGACTCGTTATGGAAGGATGATTTCCCTTTGAGAAGGAATTTGGTGTTTTGATGATTGTTTGTAGTATTAAATGATGTTTTGGGTATAAAAACTAGATTGATTTAATTGGTACTACTCTTGTAATGAGTTGTTCTGAATATCAATGTTTTGTACACAGAAAGAGTTGTATCTGTGCTTTGATTTCTAGGATCCCCTTGAGTGACACGGGGATGGACGACCTAAGAGCAAAGAGCAGTGACTTGGGGGTACATTGCACTGATATCCATTGAACTATTGCACTCTAAGGATCACTTTGATAAATCATTGATGAAGTTCTAACCTCTGATTTCAAGGTAACTTCTCGGTGACTGCAAAAGTGTGTTCTCGGGGCGTAAAGGCCATCTATTGATATCTCAGTTTAATGTTTAGAGGTCTCATCTCAATTTGGCATAATAATCTTGATCCTGTGTTAGCTTAGATTCTAATCAAGAAGAGATAATATTTTAATGAATTGCATATCGAGGTACCAATTATATTGGAGAAGGCTTGTGTTACCCTGTCTATGGGAGCAAGTAGTCTTCAGTCCTAAGAGATGGCTGTGAAGTATTGGTTTAGGAAAAACAACCAAATCTTTAAGAGGATCAAATCCTAAAAGTATCTATTTAGACCCATTAACCTGATTTAGGAATATGGTATGCTAAACAATGAAATGTGTAGTGTCAGGAGGTGTTCCAAGGCTATATTACCCTGCTCTTGAACAAATCCAGGATTCATGTCCTTCACAGTACTTGTTCTTGAACCTACTACAAACCACTGATTTTATTCCTAGCGTTATTTTTACTCATTGAAATCTCTTATTCTTCTTATTTAAATTTTCTTAAATTAAAGAAAATTTTATAAAAAACATTTTTATTATAGTTTTGTTAGCTATTTTACAAATCATAGAAAACAGTAGTTCAAATAGTGATTTTCTTGAGTAGTAGGGGTAGTTAATCTTTAGATTTTCTCACCAATCCCTGTGAGAATGATATCTGGACTTATAATCCACTTTATAACTTGTATGACCTGTGCACTTGCAATGATTGAGACCAAAATGAGTTTTAATTATATAATATTATATAAAACAACAGAAAAACAGTCTTTACATTTCTAATCTAATCAAGTTTTTCGTGTCATTGTCGTGGAATGAATAGTCCTTGGTGGCAGTGCCAGAAGTTTGGCACACACATACAAACACTCATCATTTCTAGTCTAATCAAGCTTTTGGCACTGCTGCCGGGGAATGAATAGTCCTTAGTGGCAGTGCTAGAAGTTTGGCACACACACACCACACTCATCACTTCTAGTCTAATCAAGTTTTTGGCGTCATTGCCGAGGATTGAAGTAGAGTTTAAAGATCAATATTCCTACCAAAAAAAAATTGCTAATTTGGACATTCTTATCTTTTATAAAATTTTGTTTAGAAAAATTTTAAAATAGTTTTCATTGAAAGTAATTGATTCAACTATTTATCTTTCTATTGAGTCAAAATTTATCAGTTATCTAGTAAACTCACTTTGATTTTAGTTTGTTATAAATTTAAGGTGATTCGTACATGCATAGAAGAACAAGAGCTGATTTATTGCCACTAGATACTGAACTAGAAAAGACATTGAGAAATTTGAAGAAAGAAGCGTGATGTCAGTCATGCGAGAGCAAAGGGCCTGGAAATCAAAACATTCTTGCAGCAGCTATTGATAAACGTCAGTAGAGACATAGAACAATGGAAGACTTTTGGAGGCCATTGATCAGAGAAGAATACTCAGCTATGAGACAACCACCCACAAAGGAAAACAACTTTGAATTAGAGCACCTTTCTCTGATCACCCCATTGTACGATGGGTCGAGTTCTTGAAGGCATCAGTGAAGGAACCAAGTGACACTAGACATTAGATTTGGATGACCCGACAATGTCAAGCTAAATGGAGTCCACCCAGATGTGATCAAATTACAGTTGTTCCCATTTTCATTAAGGGACATTGCAGCCAATTGATTTGAGTCCCTACCATATGGATCAGTGAGCAATTGGGAGGAGCTGGTGGAAGCATATTTGAGAAGATTATTTTCTCCCGCTCTCACTTCAGAGAGGAGAGGAGAAATTATTTCCTCCAAAACAGAAGACGAGTCTCTGTACAATGCTTGAGAGAGATTCAAGTAGCTCCTAAGAAGATGTCCAATGCATGGAATTGAGAAGATGACATAGATGGACATCTTCTACCATGTAATGAATTAAAATTCAAAAGGAACTGTGGATGTAACCTCTGGAGGTGCATTCATGAGGAAAAGTGCTAAGGAAGCTACTTAGCTGATAGAAGAACTAGCAAAGAGCAACTACAGAGCTCCATTTGAGGCTTTAGGGAGAAATAGCAGGCTAAGAGGTGGAGTAATTGAGTTGAACAAGATGTTAGAAATTGAAGCTAAGCTAGATACAATCATGAACATGATGAATAACCAAGAAAGAAGAGGTAATACCTATAATGAAGTAGGAGTAGTGGAAGGTGGTGGGCAGAAATGTGCTACCGATGAGGGACTTACTCATGAAGGTCCCTATCAAGTTGAGGAAGCTCAGTTTGTTAATGGGGATAGAAGTTGCAACTTCAAGCCAAACAACAACCTTCCAATACACTACACACCAGCCTTGAGAAACCATAAGAATTTTTCTTTTGGAGGTGGAATGTGTAGACCCTCAATTTTTCCCCTCAACACTTGCATTTATCCTATGGGTGTCACACTCACCCATCGTTCTCATATAACACCATTAGGGCCCTTTTAGGCTTAGTCTGTCTTCGAGCCTCGGGTGGGCTTGTATGTGGTCCATTGAGTGCGTATGTAGTTCACTTTAGAGTGTCATCATGGCTTTTTTTTTTTAGTTATCGCATCGTGCTATAGGAATCAGCTGGGCCCCGAGGCGTTTCGCTCAATCAAAGTTTATTGTGAGTATGTCAAATTCGGTTAATTTGAGCCGCTCTCATCGTATCTCCCTTTGTCCGAACTTAGAATCGCTTCACTGCTTATTTTGTTGGATTCTATTCTCCAAGGAGGTTTTCGTTAAAAATTCATTATTTTTATCAACCGCTTGACCAATTCCGCTTGACTGTCTATCAGTATAAAGGCGTATACAACATCAAGCTGGGTGATTTGGTGAGCACTTCTCCTTGTTTCGATCATATCTCCATCATCCGGGACTTGGAATGGTGCACCATTTTTATTACTATCTTATTCTTCAGGGAACATTCTGTCAAATTATAATTTTCTCAACCGCTCGACCTGCTACATATGGTTCAAACCAGCTTAGTTGGGCCAGCCTTGTGTGTGGAGTAATCGTTTTTTGTGATTTTTGAGCCAAAATCCTATATGGTTCGGGCCCATAAGCTCCAGCTCGACCTTGGGCAGTATTGTGGGTCCATTTTGGTCCTTGTCTTAAGTTACATGCAGCCCACCATGAACTGTGGATACTATAGTGGGGCTGCCGAAAACTCAAGATATTCACTTTGCATGGAAAATGAGGAGGGAGCAATGAGGAAGCCGATTCCGAGACTCGGAGCAGAGCTATTTCCAAAGCTTGAAGGTGGAAAACCAGGGTAGGCTTAGAGGCTGAGGTGGAATCAGTATAAAAGGAGAGAAAGATCAAAGTGGAAGGGACCTCAAGGCACTTTTCCGGTGCTCCTGACGCACATTTGCTGATTTTTCTCGGATGCTTAGCTTGGTTTCTTTTTTGTGTTTTGTGGAAGAGGTAAGAAATAGACCCTGGCTCCACTCTATTCTTTAAGGGACATTCTTACCAAATTTCAGGTTTTTCCTCAGCCATTTGAACCGGTTTTCATGCTCATACGTGAGAGCCGGTTCAACAGTTTCTGCTGGGCAGTCTCGGTTTTAGAAAATAATGGATTCTTTCGGTTGGTTCTCACTCATTCGAGCTGAGAATCATGCACCGTTTGTTTTTTTAGTTTCCCTATTCTTTAAGGGAAATTCTGACCAAATTTGAGGTTTTTCCTCAACCATATGAACCGATTTTCATGCTCATATGTGAGAGCCGGTTCAACAATTTCTGCTGGGTAGTCTCGGTTTTAGAAAACAATGGTTTGTTTTGGTTGGTTCTCACTCATCCGAGCTGAGAATCAATCACCGTTTGTTTTTTTTGGATTCCTGACTCTTTGAGGAAGGTTCTCAAAATTTTGAGTATTTCCTCTTCAACCTGATGGATCGGTTGGGAAACCAAACTGAACTTGCTCATTAAATTCGGGCTTACTGGAATAGCAGTTTGGGTCTTCGGCACCGTTTGTGTTGGTTCTCAGTCATTCGGAGTCGGATTTGTACTCCGTTTGTTTTTTTGGACTTCACTTTTTGAGAAGGTCTAATAAATTTTGAGAGTTAGCCAACCTACTTCTAATCATAAACCAAATCAGCCGGTTCATCAATTCACTTATCGGAACAATTGGTCTTTGGCGTCATTTAGCTCTGCTTCTTTACCATTGAATCGGATTTGTACTCCATTTATTTTGTTGGATTCCTGACTCTCAGAGTAACGTTTTGAAAATTTTTTAGAGTCTCTCTCAACAGGCTGAACTGGTTGGGAAACCAGATCAGCGGCTCACCGACCGCTTCCTAATGGAAGTTTGGGTACTTTGTTTTGCTTAGGTTGTTCTAGTCATTCGTGTCGTAATTGTACAATCGCTTTTTTTTTTTTTTTTTTTTTTTTTTGGTTTTTACTTATATGAAATGTTCTGAAAAATTAGAATTGCTCTCAACCAGATTGACGGTTGAGAACCGGATCACCAAGCCGGCCTTGTAAGGGTCAGCCCAATTTCAGCTTTTAATTAGCCCGTGGATCTTTTATGAGTTCCAGCCCATTCGCCTGTGACAGTGTAGCCATGTTTAGGTCTGAAATGTGGTTTAGTTCAGTTAATGTGGTTCCATTTTGGATTCTTAAGAATCAGGATCTATATGTCCAAGGGTGATTAGTTAAGCACCAATAATCTAGTGCGTTTTGTCGGTTCGCTTTCTTCTGATGAATAGATATGGTTGCACAAGAATGGTAGTGCATCAATGAGTGCTGATGCCATGTATGGCCTTTTCCCGGCTCTTTTGCTTTTGATATCTAATTTGAGAGATTATTGTATGCTCAAAATGTAACTAACTTTCTCGCGTTCTTGGCTAGTGTGGACCATGTGCACGCGCCGATTCGCCTCACGAGTGTTTTAAGCATGATACCACTAGGTTGGTCTGATCCAAGTTGTATGTTTAGCCTAGGAGACTATCTGATCTATGACCAATATGCTCCCACATACCCAATTCACTAGTAGAGACCGAGTTCCGGACCTAAAGGGGTGCTACCTCATATGAGGTACCTTCCTCATAGGAAATCTAATCCCCGAACCCAGAAATCTAGTTTTCACATACCGCTTTCCATGCCGAGTCATTGGGTTTTTGTTCTACTTGGTTTTTATAACAACAACAAAAAGCAAGTGGCGATCTAAAGAAAACTGCTCCTCCTGGGACTCGACTTCTAAAATTCGAAAATCAACCCACATTTTCTTTTCATTTAAAAGCGAGTCGCACCGGCCCATGGATCGGGTAGGGTCCACAAATTGGCGACTCCACTAGGGATTGAACCACCGTTTCATATGATGATCAAGCTTGAACTTGAGTCGTGGCAGGAGCACATGGTTCATTGACCAATAGACTCTTTGGCTACACAAATGACTAATGATCACTTACTCGGTTGGTATTTGGCATACACTTATGGTTTGTTTGATGCTTGTGTGTTCACCTGTTGGATTATAGCATGCTTTCTCATTATTGATTGGTATCTAGCTATAACATTTGGGATTAGGCTTAAAGGATCAGAATGTGTGTAGATTTTGTGATAGAAGTCATCAGTATTGATTTTACCGCATGACCTGCTCCTTCCCTCGCATGACTACTTACCGTCAGGAGCCAGGGGGCACTGTGTAATCCCCTTACTTCCGAATCACTAGTCTTGGTCGACCATTCCTCATGGATTGCTTATGTTGTTTGGGAGTCATTCCCAACTGTCTACCTTCGACCAAGCTAGGGGTTTGGAATAAGGTCTAGCATAAGGGCTATATCGAAAATGGGAGCACCATGAGATGACGATGTCCGAGCAATGAAGACCCGTATAGCCCTGAGCTAGATTTCAGGATAATCGCGTGGCAGATGTCACTTCATTGCCGATTGATTAAGCCGACATTGTTGATTGATTGCTGATTAGGATCTAGGTTGTGTATCCCGTGAGTACGCCATCTGTAAATTCCTTTAGACTCGCTCTTCTTGCTGGGTTTTTGAGCCACTCTTACTCCTAAGGTATTACCATGTCGTAATCTCGCTCCCGCATGTGGAGCCACATATCGATTAGTCATGTCACATGTCAGTCATTCTCATAGGATTTCATTGTGGATTGCATTATCGGATTGATTTCAATTGATATCAAAGATCTGACTGGTTTCTTTCCTTTGTAGGATTGTTGATTAAGAAATAATTGGTTCCCTGCTTGGATCCGATCGAGGCAGACTTGTTAGAAATTCGTATCCATACAACGCTAGAGCGCACATCAAATCATAGAGATATGGACCTCACGCTATCACCAGCTGGTCAGAGATTACCGATACCATGGCATCTCTCTCGGATGTTATATTTCGGATCGGGACAGAGGATTTGGAGTGTACTGTGCACAAACCCATTGCCACTTCTGTGGAGTCTCCCGCATGACTCTGTTGCACCTCTACCACCACCACCATCATCTGGACCCACTATACAAACAGACTATATAGTTCCAATCTCCACCACCACCACTGCTCAACCCACCCACGTTAGAGCATTCAGACAAAGATGGTCGACCGACCACGCCCACATTTTGTCAGGGCCCCCACACCAATTATTGATGACACTCTCAGCCCGTGACGATAGGATCGGTTGCAGGATCAGGTCTTTGCATGTTCCCGATGCGCTATGGGTTAGGACTGATATGATGACCTTCCATGGCACTTACCGGGCCCGGGCCCGCATGCCTGATATCGAGGCACATCTGGGAATGGCGCCCCACATTCACTTTCGGGCCAGACAACGTTGTTATGTGCGGGCATAGATTGGATGAGGCGCATATGATCATGCTTTTCCCTCTGTCGCTGAGTGGTACCGCTCAGCGTTGGTTTGCATCACACTGCACCTCTCGAGGCAGGACATGGGCCGATTCAGACGTGGTTTATCGACAAGATTCTTTTAATAATCGCAGTGGACGTATCATGGAGAGAGCGAGAAATCTCAGCAGAGGCCGATGAGCTCAATAATTTCCATTAATCTCCGACTGAGAGAGAAGATTGCACATATTATAGATAGACCCTCGTAGCGATCGTATCAAGATGATTATGCTCGCCTTCACTCGCCATAGATCCTACGGGCTTTCCCACATGTGATTTTGATCATTGGTTCAGTTCCTATGGAATTAAGAAGGGCATATTTAGAGATTATGTGGGTAGACTTTCCCTTCAAACTCTAAGGAAAGAAGCTGTGGCCTGACTTAGACCATCGATGTTAGTGTCTCAATCATTTTTCTATATGTGATTAAAACCCCCTCAAATTAACACAAATATAAGAGCCTTACAATTCTCTTATACCATGTCACTTCGATAATTGGCTGCTAAAATAATTTTCTTTAATGTTCAAGATTAAAAATAAGGGTTCAAATTTATGACACCGCAAGTGCACAGGTCATACAAGTAGTAAATCAACGTAAAGTCCGCATCATTCCCACAAGATTACAGCGAATTACAAACCAACTACCCAAACTACTAGAATTTCATACTATCCGACCCAAAAAATCATAGTGAATGTTTTATCAAAACGATGCACCAAAACTCATACTATTGATATGTTCTAATTAAACGAGAACAAAAGTTAATGACTAAAAATAAATTGTACATAAAAGAATGGATTGAATCAGTTTACTGTGAGAAACGAAAACTATAAATGAGATACAATGGAACAGTCAATTCCAGCACTATATCCGTTACTTTGTTCTATGTATGGATCTGATTTTGTCCAAGATTTCTTAATTATTTGAATTGATCTTCCGCTTACTGATTTATCCTTGTTTCTCAAGACAATATCAAACCAAATTTCCACCAGATTCCACATTTTCTTGCAAGACTGCATTTTTCTTTCTCAATACTTCACCCATTTCCCGTCGATGTAAGAGAGAATCTTTTTACTTTTTACCTTCTCGTGATTTTAGCCAAGTTTCAATTACTAATGGGTGGCCTAACCTCCGTATCTATGGGTTTATCCCTTTCCTCGATTAGATCTAAGCTAACACTGTGGATCTAACGCACTGTGATTAATAAGGTGAACTCGATTATTAATATTGTTAAATACACCCCTCCAACTTCAATTATGAGCGAATGGGGATTTATCAAATGAACTCAGCCCGCCAGTCACACGGTAGTCAACATACCCGTAAAAGAATGTTTCTCAACTCAGAATCTCCGTCTCTATGTCACATGAGGGGCATCCTCGGATATCGCAGTAAGATACATTCCTCAATCGTACTATGTACTACTATCGGGAACTATCCATTAAAAACGACACCGATTAAGTAAAACTAAAACCCAAATTAATTCTCCATAAATTCAGCAGAAAGATCAGAACTAAATGTAAATCAAATCCAAATTTAGCCGCGCCCGACACCGCACGCGAATCAATAAATGGAGTGTCGCATCTCGCACGACACCAGACGGTAATAAACAAAGAAATGAATTCCGTAAATTTGTCTAGATTTCATAAATTTCCGTGCAAAGAATAATGAAGAAAAATAATGTAACTAACAATCCAAATTTCTACTCGCCTCTCGCAGACAATTCAAGTAGATTCAAAACCATAAAATAAAACTAAAAATAAAATCTACTCTAAAATATACACTGAGTTCCTCTTTTTTTCCCTTTGCTAGGTAGTGAAGAAGGAGAAAACTACTTTACTATTCGAAAGCTTTCTATTTATACTCAGAAAAGAATCAGGGCTCGAATCCCAAAATTTTCTCCGTGTGGAAATCCAAAGAAAAGCCCACCACTCCGTCCTATACCGCGACCTCAAGTCGATCTGACATAAACTTGTCTTTATTGCTCAAGCACTATCACACCCTTTGTCTGTTCCTACAGATTTATGTTGCGACTCGCTTGATGTCGACATCATCAAGCCTTCCTATTCAAATGGCCTGTACGACATTAGTTTTAGGTCATGATCGATTTTCTTCCCCAACTATTTTCCAAGTCGCGACATCAAAGTGATGTCGCGACATCCTTTCTTTCCGCCTCAAATTTTCTTGGTCGCGACCCGAATGAGTGGTCGCGACATCACTTTTGTCAATACTTCGGGCCTCATGTCGAGACTCAAGATAGCATGTCGCGACTCGATTGACCCTTTAATTAAAAACAAGTCATATTTCTTTTACTTGCGAGGAATTTCAGGGCTTCATAGACAAACTTTGTCGCGCTTCAGAGTTATGTCGCACATTATTTATCTCTTTACGCCGCGACATCGAAATGATGTCGCATGAATTTCTTCATTTAATCAAGGTTTCTTTAGTCTCGACCACGCTCTCTTTGTCGCAGAACCTCCTTCTTCAAGTCGCGACTTCATTTGTCTGCTTTACATTTTTCTTCGCCGAATTTGTTGATGTCGTGGATTCGGGATGGTCAAGAACCGAGCTCGCGTCATGATCTAACTTTCCACTATGACTTCACTCCTGTCAAAGGATTTCTTCCGACATAAATTTCAGTTTCTCACAGATTTTCCCGCAAAAATGAAATTTGAGTCAATTATCCACTTTCTTCAAACAATTCATCATTTATCTCATAATAAAGTCAGATTAAAAACTAATGAGTTTTTAGACCTCATCAAATTCCCAAACTTAAAATTTTGCTTATCCTCAAGCAAAGAAGAGAAAAAATTGTCATTCAAACAAATAAGCTTAGGAAAATTTTTAAGGACATTTTTCCTCGATTCATACTACGCCTTTCTCATTCCACCTTCTGATCTCGAATTGCAGATACCAATATTATTTCAAATTTCAGCTTTTGATGCAAGAACAAGGCATGGTATATTTCTATCACAAAAATTTCGATAAACTAATGTATTTAAATGCTTTATTTTACAACTCTTGTTCTATGTGTGCGGTGTCATCAACTTCATCTTCATGTTGAATTTAGTTAATCTTCCAGTTTTCTTAGAACTCGTTTACAAAAGTTCCAGATGTTTGTTTTTCATATTGATCTCCACTAATGTAGGTAAATTCAACCTTCAAAATCAATGAGGTCTTTCAAAGCCAGAATGTCGGGCTTAGGTAATTGGCAGATAATGGAAAAAATTTAGGTTGTAAATTACCCGCTTCATCTTTTCTACATTGTTGCCTCCAACTTTCACCCTTTTCTTCTTTGTTCTTTCTCGATTCTCTCAATCTTAGCCTCGATTCATCTTTTTTGAATTCCTTTTATGGAATTTCAATTTCCATATGTTCTGATTCAAAAAGATTCTTTTGTTCTTGAACTCTTTTGCTTTATTTTTCTAAGATTTGGAATAGTAAATGTTTTGTCTTCTTAGCTTTCTATTACTCTAGAGAACTTTGGGCTAGCAACTCCTATACCAACTGCATTATGGTGCTAAAGTTAAAACACCCCTACGAGCTTAATTGTTCAAGGGAAATAGGCCACAAGACAAAACTTATTCCTTATTTCACTAGCTTTGGCTTCTTTTCTTCTTCAACTCCTTCATTGTCAAAATTTGGAAATATTATTTCCCCCAAACTTGTTTCTTCCTTTATACTAAACTTTTTCTGAACTGGAAACTAGATAATTTGGGCTCTTTGCCGCAGTTTATTGTAAATAAGTGGAACTTCGCTTTTCAATTGTCGCTTATCAAGAAATAAGGGCTCTATTCGCTCAAATCATGAACTAGAGAATAATATGCTTACATATTTAAGGTAGGTTTAGAAAAGCTCAAGCTGCCAAGGATGGCCTCTATCATTTCTTGTTGGCTATTTTCACCTAGGATTTCGCCTCAATCAATAATCAAACAAGTTCTAATCCAAGGACTCTAAACTCGAATCTCCTGTAAGATGTTCCTAATTCCGCTGGTTGTTTCATAAGTTTTGTTGACCGATGTGTATTATTTCTTCAAGACTTGTATTTATTTACTGTTTACTTACATTATTTTAACCAAGTATTTTGTTCCATCATCAATAACAAAATTTCCATTTTCGCAACTAACCGAATTCTTAAAAACAATGCAGCACTACTCCTCACCTACGCTTTGTATTCCCGCTTCAATTCTTTTCCAAATTCGTTTCTTGAGACGTAACATAATTATTTATTTGATTCTTGAACAGAATAAAATGGACACGTAAAAACACAATTCGTAGATCATTAATATCAATCAAATAATTACTATCCACAATCCAATTTTCATTCAACAAGTGAGAAACCATCTAACAAGCAAAAGAATACTTTATGAAATGAGAAGTCAATCAAACAAGGGACATGTAGGGTAACTAAATCGGGGCTTCCATTAACATTTTTGGGAATGTATATATTTTATAACATGCTAAAACCTTCGCTTTCCTTTTCTTCTCTTGTATGCCCTTTTAGGTATTATGTTCGGGAGGTCTACATCAAAACCGGCTTCACTGATCAAACTTGGGAATTTTATTTCAACGTTTTTTGCTTTTCTAAAGCAGAGAAATTCCTTGCTCCTCATAGATAAGTTCATTACTTATATTTGCAATCAGTACGAATAAGCGTATCTTGCCTCTCCCCAATTTTGATTGACTGCTCTTCTACTGTAGATACATCTGCGCCTTTGATAAATTCTCGCTGATTAAGTCCATACTTTCCAACCATGTTTTCCTTCTATACTACTACCGCCTTCCAGCTACTGTAACTCTTTCTTTCATTATCTTCTCAAACTCTTGAACAGCCTCTTTATATATGTGTTTGAACCCATCGATCTTTCTTAGCATGCTATTTTCCATTTCTTTCTCCTTCTCCTTCATGATGTTTAGCAATTCAAAGATCTCTTTTGAACTGATTATTGTAGAAAGCTTGCATGCATGTCAGATTCTACCATCAACTTCTTCTTGTCTTTTCAACTCTTCTTGTGTTCTTCTTCTCTTATTCTCCAATTTTCTTCCCATATTTGTTCCTTCCTTCTGGCTGTAGCCTCCACGAATTCTTCTCTGATCCTTTGTTGTTGTTCCCATTTTAGTTCTCTTTCCTCCATTTCCTTTTTCATTGTTTTCAGCATTTCCATTATCTCAACATTTCCTTCTATGCTCCCGAGGTTTCGCTGATTTGGTACTGCTCAGCATTTCTAGAGATAAAGGATATGGCTCGGGCGATCCTTAGAGGTTCTTCCTCGCTCGGAAGGATACTGCCCGCATCACCCCAATTCTTTCTAGTCGTCGCATCTATCTCCGCTCTTTTCTTCTAATACCATCACTTCTTTCTGCTTCTTTCCTTTAGGCCCCCTTGTCACTCCCGTAAGGGTTAGAGGAGGGACCCAAGGACATCTTTCTTCTTCCTCCCAGATTCCCTTCACCCCTGCCCGGAAACAGAGTCTAGTAATAGCAAGGTGGGTGAGGAATCAAATTTCTTATCGCTATGATGGTACCCTTGATTGATTTCTTCAATTAGCATTCCTATGTTTATTTTTGTATCCTTTCTCAAAAAAGGCATACAAACAGATAGCTTCCTCGTCTCTCGACTGCAAGTAAAGGTGTCTCGTAAATTATCACGTAACATATAAAATAAACCAAACCTTGCCTCTTCGTAGAGCTCCTTTGATGCCATGATGGGATTCTTCTTCGTCACTTCCCACTTTCCTTCTCCTCCAATCAACAAAGTTCACTATTTTATAATTTGGGCTCTCCAACAATTTTTGTATTTCGACTCCATGCTTGTAATCTCTCGCCTTAAACACTTCATTTATGTCAGATTGCCGAATGGCACTCCAAACACCTCTCACGAAAAATAGAATCATCCCTATTCCTACCATGTTTGCATAGAATTCCTTGAAGAGCCGAAACTCGGTGCTTTGTGTTCGCAAAAGAACTCCCAACTCCTTTTTGTTATTACTCGAAAATGGAGAAATTACTTGCTAAAAACCTCTTCGCAAATAAAGTCTTTATCAAACATCACCTGCTCCACAATTCTTTGGCTTCTTGTGAAATGAAGTCTTTTCTTCTTCGTTTCTCGCCTCTCTCAGTTGCTCCTCTCGGCTGGTTTCCTTTTCAAGATTTACTTCTTCAAAGTTGAGCCCGACCGAGCTTCTTCTACTGCTTTGACATTATCGCGCATGATTTCGTCAATCATTTTGTTTAGATTGCTGACTTCACCTGCTCACGCTATGATTGAAGGTTTCTTGGGAATCACAACTTCAGTTCTAGGGTTTCAAAATCTCCAAAGATGGATCGAACCTGAAAGGTTGCTTGAATTGCAGCCATTAAAATTCACCAGAATAGACGCCGGTTTAGTCATGACAATGCCTCTGGGAGTCAAGACATTAACTATCGGGCTACTAAATTAATGATTAATGACTTTATTTTTTAACCATTGACGCCCAAAATTAAAGGTTTTACTCTTCCCGTGCTTTTTCTTCGTCACGACTAGGTTTCATGTGGTGACCTACCTAGGTCACAACAGTGGAAAATTGTGTTTGCAACATAAAATGTTCTTTCCCTCCTTTATTTCGCTCAGACCTAATTTCATTATTTTCACTTTCTTTTCCACTTTTTTATCTTCACATCCAAGACTCTTGGTTGCCACTTTTGAATTAATGTTACACTCCAAAAACATAAACACTCAATTTCACAAAGAATTTCAATTCTATTTATTTCCATTCAAAACAACTACAACTCAACTTTATCCTCAGATTGCGAAAAATTCAACAACTTCCATTATGCATCACATTCAACAATTAAGCATCAAAACAAGAAAATTCCCCAAACTTTCAACTATGTTATATCAAAGACAAATTTAAAAATTCAAATCAAGAAGAAGAAGAAAAACTCCGTCTCGGGTCTCTTATACCGACAGTTTGATTGCAGATGCTCTCCCTTTTTCTTTTTTCGCGACAATCTTCATTTTGTCCCCAAAACTAGAAATTATTTAACTATTATTCAATCCCTAATGAATACAATTACAAGAATCTATTAAAAATTTTAAAACACCTAAATCGGTAAAATGAAACAAGAAAAAAATTTTAAAAACAAACTCGATGTGGATTGCCTCTCCAAAAGCTGCCTCATTTTTAAAGTCTTTAAATGACTTTCTACCGCCATTGTCCCGTTTCTTCTGTAATTTTCTTCATTCGTAACTAAGGGTTTATCTTCCAATTGCTTTTCCCAAGATAATGCTTTAATCTCTCGACCATTAACTTTGAACCTCATGATTGTCGGTTCTAAGTGTCATCGCCCAAATTGTGTGCTTGATACTCACTATAAATGTCCACTCCATTTGACTCCCCCAAATTTTTCCCGGGAAAGAGTCTTAACTGAGTCAATAACAAGACCGGGACTTCGCCTTGAATTCTCCTCAAAATTCGATCATGCCATTTTTTTGTTTTGTCCTTGTAGATTCCCGCACTATCATAGGCTTCCATCTCAACTTCCAATTCATTTAACTGAGTAACCTATCTTCTTTAGCAAATGAAATCAAAATTAAGCTTTCGATGGCCCACATTGCCTTATATTCTAGCTCAAGAGGTAGGTGACAAGGTTTTCCAAAGACAAGTTTGTATAGGGACATTCCAATGGGAGTTTTAAAAGCAGTCTTATATGCCCATAGTGCATCATCAAGCTTCAAAGACCAATCTCTCAAGTGAACTTACAAATTTTTCCGTAATTTTCTTTATTTCCCCCGTTGGAAATTTCAACGCCTTCCATTTGTTTTAGATGATGGGGTTCAAGTCATAATGTGTGTTTGATACCATATATGCTCATGAGTTTGTCAAACACCTTATTTGCAAAATGGCTTCCTCCATCATTAATATAGTTCGGGTGTCCCAAATCAATGAGAATATTTCTTTTTAAAACCCTTACAAATCAGATTGCATCATTCTTTGGACATGCTGCCGCTTCTACCCATTTTGATACATAATCCACAGCTAGGAGTATGTATATATTTCCTAATGAAACTGGAAAAGGCCCCATAAAATCCATTCCCCATACATCAAACAACTGCACCACCAGGATACCTTGCAAGGGCATCTCATGCCTTTTGCTGATATTTCCCATTCTTTGGCATTGATCACACAACTTTACCCATTCAAAATAGTCCTTAAAAATCGAGGCCAATAAAACTCGACCGGAGAATTCCAGGGGTCAAGCGTATCTCCGCAAAGTGTCCTCCATATGGTGATGCATGACATTCTTGTAAAATCTTGCTTTGCTCCCCTTCTGGTACACATCTCCTTATAATCATATCAGCTCCTCTTTTAAACAATAATGGGTCATCCCAGATGTAGTACTCGTCGCCCCAATTTTTCTCTTCACGTAGCCGAATTTCCTATGGTATAATTCCACAAGCTAAGAAATTCACAATAAAGATACTGTGTGGTGATCGAGGACAACTCTCGAAATAACCGCTCATCCGGGAAAATTTTCTGCTATTTCTCTTCCTTCTTCAGACAAGGTTTCTACTTGATAAGTGATCAGTTATCACATTATCACTACCCTTCTTGTCTTTTATTTCTAAATCAAATTCCTGTAATAATAGTACCCACCTGATCAGTCTTGGCTTTGCTTCTTTCTTTGCCATTAGATATTTAATTGTTGCATGATCAGTGTGTATAACAACATGGGACCCCCAAAATGTATGGCCTGAATTTTCTACATGCAAACACTATCACAAGATCTCCTTTTCAATAGTAGAGTAATTTTCAGGCTTCATTAAAGGTTTTGCTAGCATAGTAGATGGCCTTGAACACTTTTTTTCTTTTTCATCTTTCTGTTCCAATACAGCCTCCCATTGCAAAATCACCGGCATCACACATGATTTCAAATTTCCTGTCTAACTGGGTTTTTGCCATGACTGAGCTTCAACTAAATTGATTTGATTTCTTCAAATGCTTTCTGGCAGGATTCATCAAAATAAAACTTAATATCTTTTTCCAGCAATCTGCATAGTGGTCTAGCAATTTTTGAGAAGTCTCTGATAAATCTTCAGAACTCCAAAGACGTCCTAAGAAACTTAATCTCTGACCGTAGCTGGTGGCATTAGATTTCTTATAATCAAACTTTTGCCCGGTCTACCTCAAGCCCTTCGCGCATAAATCATAGCCCCCAAGACAATTCCTTCAGAACTATAAATGGCATTCTAATTCAAAGCTAGATTCTTCAGACTCTTCAAGTACGTCCCAGGTTATGTGCATCGCTCAAAACTCGGATCCATACACCGTAAAATCATCCATCAATATCTCCATAACTTCTTCGCTAGATCAGAAAATATAGATATCACGATCTTGAAGGTAATAGAGCATTACACAAACCAAATGGCATTCTCCTAAAAGCAAAAAGTACCAAATGGCATAAAAGTGGTTTTCCTCGACTGTGCACAGCAATTTTTGTTATATCCAGAGTATCCATCAAGAAAACAAACAGGGTGTCTCGCCAACCCATCCAAAGATCTCGATCAATGCGCGTAGGGGAAAATGATCCTTCGTTACGCATTCAATTCTTCGTAGTCAATACACACCCTCCATCCCGTCACGCTTCAGAGGAATCAATTCATTCTTTCATTCGACATAGCGGAATCCACCTTTCGGGAACCACATGTACTGGGCTTACCCAAGAACTATCTGATATAGCATATATAAAACCTGCATTTAACCATTTCAGAACTTCTTTTTTGACAACTTCTTTCATCAATGGGTTCAGCCTCCTTTGATGTTCAATATAAGTTTTTGCATTATCTTCCAGCAATATTTTATGCATGAAATAGGGTCGATACTTCTCGATCTTCAATCGACTAAGCACTGCTTTCCTCGTATTTTCGTAATTACCAAAGAACTTCGTTTCTTCAAATTTTCTACCAATGCGTACTTAATATGATAACCGGTTTTCTTTTCTCGGTTCTAAAAACTCATATTTTAAATGACTGGCAATTCTTCAATGTTAGCCCTTTCCGCACTAGTTTCCCCTCGCCTATGAATTTGTTGCTGGGCTGCTTACTTCATCTTGATTGTTTTCTATTTGTACTAAGACTATTTCCTGGTTAAACAAATTTGAAGGCAAGATTTCAAAATCAAGACTCTCAAGATATCAAAATTCATCTCAATTTCATTGATAGAGTGTCAAGGATACAATCGTAATTCAATTCATCATCGGTGAAGGCTATCGCTTCCTATAGCCATACAATCACCGTATTTACATCGATGTTCCGTGACTTCTATTAATATTGAAATGCAATCGCTTCATTCCAACCCCCGAGTGCTGGGCTCACCTTTCGTACGCCAATCAAGGCGCCCAGCTTGCTAAGAAAGGTCTTCCCAACAACAAATAACTTGCATCTTTCCTCCATCCGCATGCATGATAACAAAATCCGTCGGGAAATGAATTCTAACGAACCTTGACAAGTACATCTTCCAGAATGCCCTCTGGTTGTGCCATTGATCTATCAGCCATCTGCAATGTAATTGCTGTTGGGGTAAGTTCCCCCAAACTTAGTCTCTGAAATTTATACTCGCGCCAGAATCACATAAAGCTTTCTTGAATTCATATTTCCTACGGAGGCAGTGGAATGGTGAAACCGGCCAGGTCTTTCATCTTGGCTGGAGTCACGATAATAGCATCAGTAAGTAGCAAATACTGTCAACTATAATCTCCTCAACTATCTTCTTTTCTTGCTCAAGATTCCTTCAAAAATTTGCATAAAGAGGCATTTAGCCGATCACCTCTCAAGAAATGGGATATTTATTTCTATTTTCGAAAATATCCAAGAATCGAAAACTGCTCTCTCTCTTCTTGACTTCAAGTCTCGTGGGAATGCAGAATCGTAGGTGTATACGCCGGTACTCCTTCCTTCTTTTCTGTTTCATTACTTTCTCAAATTGCTCAATCCTGGGCTTATTCTTCCTCTTCTTCTTTCCAAATTCTCTTCTCCGCCCCACTTTCTTTCCTTTCTGTCTTTGTCACGTTTCAAATCCTTCCCACTTCTTAACCGAATTTCCATGCAGCCTTTTGGGTTCTTCATCACTAGGAATGTACCCTTGCTCCGATTTACATATCTGTATTATTCGCTCTATCAGGTCTCTAAATTTTTCAGGCACCAGTACTTCGAAACATGTGAGTACTCCGCACTTGAAAGCTTCCAAGTCAGGAGGCTGCTCATGGAATTGTAATAGCCTCTCTTGTAATCCCCATGAACTGGCAGCATTTGTTCTTCAAAATGGTCGGGTTCTCCCTCGACCTCGATATTCATTTATGCCTCTCTACCTCCTCATGTCGCCGCCGAAACCTCGTGGCCGGGCCAACTGCAGGATGCCGTCCCGCCTCAGCCGTAGCCCCCTCCAAATTCATGAGAAACTCCTATGGTTCCTCGTCTGATCAGGAGTGTGTGAGCAAAAAGCTAGGATTTGGCTTGAAATGATTAATACTTTGCTCGCTCTCACGCACTTAACCTCCTCACACCATAAGAATCTTCTTCTCATAATGTCAACACTTCTTCTCATAAGCCTCTTTCCACCGCCTGTTTCATTGCTGTGCATCTTCTTTCTCTTTGTTTTTCCATCCTATGCATTATGGCATCTAACTTTGCTTCCACGGGCCGCCATCTCGCTTCAGCTCCATGACCCATTTTCCTCTCGTCAGCTTCCCTCTCAAAACCCGTACGGAGCTCTCATATTACATTTTGCCAAGTCTTCTATCGATCTCTCGCCTCTTCAACACTTTTTGTTTGAATGCCCATAACATGAAGCATCGAGCACTCCCTTAGATGTATCATTTAGAGCGATACACTATGTCCATCTCGGGTCTTCTGATCTATTACATGCACACCTCTTCAAAGAACCTTCAATCTTTCCCAAGCTACATATAGCTCTCATCTTCCCCTCATTGAATACTATTGTCTCTCTTCGTCTCCTCGAAGTGAGATGGCGGAAAGAATCCGCCCAAGTAGTTTCTACTAACTCCTCCCAAGTATCGTAACCATAAGGTAATGATCCATACCATGGGCGCTATGTCTCTCAAAGAAAATGGGAAGAGATGTGCAACTTTATCACCTCCCGGGTCTCACACCATTCAACCTTCACTGTATTCGCCATTCGAGAAATCTTCCTGAAAATGTCATCTTGGTGGATGACCAAGAACTCATGTTACCGAAACCATTGTAATTACAATGGGCTTTAGTTCAAAATTATCAGATCCAAAGTAGGTCATTCGATCATGTAATATTCTTCCCGAATAATAGCCTCCAAAAATCCTCCATCAGGTCAAGAATGGGGGCCTCCGGGCTGTTGTCCCCCAGTTCTCCGTTTGGTCATGTCTCTCATCCGCCATAGCCACGCTCTCCATTTTGTCTCTTCTAAGCCCCGAGTGTTCTTCCACCAGTTATTCGCTGAATCAGTCGAATCCTATTTCCTATGCATTAAAGGTTTTCCTGTAATCAAAACACACTCAGATTAATAGATTAATAAACTTAAACAATTATGTCCAACATGGCTTGTTAAAAAAATTAGTATCGATAGCCACCGCTGAAAGCTATTTTTGTTCTTTTCTTAAAATGTCCAAATTAGTATTTCTTTGTCGATATTGATCTACTAATTTTTCAATCCACAAAGAACGACCCATAAAACTGTCAGCTTTTCTATATGTACTAAAAACCCTCACCAATGTCTATAAGAGCCTTACAATTTCTTGTTCCATGTCACTTTTGGATAATTTGTCTGGCTAAAATAATCTTCTTAACGTCTGTGATTAAAATAAGTATTCAGCCATGACACCGCAAGTGCACAAAAGTCAAGCAAGCAGTAACCAATGTAAGTCCGTGTATCATTCCCACGAGATTGATAGCGAATTACAGCCTTCAACTACCCCAACTACTAGAACTTCATACTATCTAGACTCAAAATCACAGTGAATGCTTTAACAAACACAAAATTAAAAATCCTATACTATTGATGTTCAATTAAACGAGAACAAAATTTCAATGAATTAAAAAATAAATCGTGACATAAAAAGAAATGGATCAACTGGCCATCGTGAGAAACGAAAAACTATCACCTAGATACAATGGAACAATCAATTCAAAGACTATATCCGTTACTTGTTCACGTATGGATCTGATTTTTGTCCAAGATTTCTTAATTATTGGAATTGATCTTCCGCTTTCACCGATTTATCCTTGCTTCCTCACATGATCAAATCACAATTCGTATTCCACATTTTCTTGCAAGATCTGAGTATTTTTCTTTCTCAATACTTCACACCCATTTCCTATTGACAGTAGAACTTTTACTTTACCTCCTCTGGATTTTAGCTAAGTTTCTACTACTTAATGGGTGGCTCAACCTCCAGATCTATGGGTTTATCCCTTTCCCTTTGGATTAGATCTAAGCTAACATGGGACCTTAACATACCGTAGAGATTAGGCGTGAACTCTCCGACATTGCTAGTCACACCTCCAACTTCAATTATGAGCCGAATGGGGATTTATCAAATGAACTCAGAGTCAAACAGCTGCCAATGGTAGTCGAACATACCCGTAGCACGCTCAACTCGTGACCTCCGTCCCTATGTCACATGTAGGGCATCCCTGATATTTGTGCAGCAAGATACATTCCCCTCAACCGGTACTACAGGTACTACTATTAGGAACTTATCCATTAAAAACGATAATCATTAAGTAAAACTAAACCCAAATTAATTCTCCGTGAATTGTGCAGAAAGACTATAACTAAATGTAAATCAATCCAAATGAGTCAAGGCCTGGACACGATTGCGGAATCAATAAATGGGAGTGCCGACCCGCACTCCACCACCTGTAATTCATAATAAATCAGAAATGAATTTTAAATTTGTCTAGATTTCAAGCAAATTTCCAGCAAGAATAATCAAGAAAAAAATAATGTAACTAATAATCCAAATTTACTCGCCCGCACACCGGGCAGATTCAAAACTACAAAATAAAACTAAAAATAAAAATCTACTTAAATGACACTCAGCCCTCTTTCTTTTCCCTTTGCTAGGTAGTGAAGAAGGAGAAAACTACATTACTATTTGAAAGCTTTCTATTTATACTGTAAAAAGAATCTGGGCCGAATCCCCAAAATTTTCCAGGTGGAAATCCAAAGAAAAAGCCCAGCTCACTGTCCTATGTCGCGACCTCAAGTTGATGTCGCGACATAAACTTGTCTTTATTGCTCATGATCAGTCGCGACCTCTTTTGTTCAGTGTTCTTACAGTATTTATGTTGCGACCTCAGTTTGATGTCACGACATCATTGTCTTCCTATTCTTCCAAATGGTCAGGCGACATTAGTTTTAGGTTGCGACCGATTTCTTTCTTCCCAACTATTTTTCCAAGTCGACATCAAAGTGATGTCGCACATCCTTTCCTGCCACTCTTCTTTAGGTCGACTGAATGAGGATGACATCATTTCTTCATTAAGACTTCAGCCTCGCTTTCTGGGTGTCGAGACCAAGATAGCATGTCACACTTCGATTTAACCCTTTAATTAAAAACAAGTTGCGACTTCTTTTACTTCAAGTAGGACCTCTCTGTGGCTTCATATATGGATCCTGTCGCGACTTCGCAGTTATGTCACACATCATTTTATCTTCTACGCTGACATCAAATGATTCATGACATGAATTTCTTCATTACCCGTTTTTGGCCTCACCACGCCTTCTTGTCGCAACCTCCTTCTTCAAGTCACGACTTCCATTTGTTCAAGTTTTACATTTCTTCGGGTTGAATTTGTTGATGTTTGACCCTGTGGCGGTCGGCACCGAGATTGCCGCGACTTTCCTGGGCCATCATCCTTCGGTCATCCCAATCCGGCCGACTTGAATTCCCATCAGAGGTCGATTTCTTCGATTGCTAAAATTTGAGTTTCTCACGTATTTTCCTAAAGAAACAAATTTGAGCCAATTATCCACTTTTCTTCAAACACCATCATTTATCTCATAATAAAGTCATAAAATGGATTAAAAAATCTAATGAGTTTGGGGACTCATCGTTGTCATGCATGACAAGATTAATGTGTCCCATCGTCACCCTCTGTCATAAAGGTAGTTTTCGCACACTCCACTGGGATGACACCAGATCGCACACCTCACATCTTCTAAGCCTACTGCCTACTTTTATCTACATCCGCCACTACAAACTGGAGTATGCTACACAACCAGAGCCATGATGTACAAGCACTATCACAGAGACAGCACCACCTCCACCCAGCTCTGCACTGTGCAAGCCATTAATAATCCCTGGATGCCACCAGCTAAACATTTCAAATATTGCTGAAGGTGGCTTGATTGTTCCACTACCACCTAGACCACCACCACAGCCTACCCCACCCGGATTCAGGACCGATCTTCACTGTGCCTATCATTGCAGAGTCACCCAGTCACATTACAGATAGTCAGAAAGATTATATGCTATTCGTGACTTGATTGATCAAAGGTTTGGTTGATTTGGGAGGCCCTGAGGAACACAAATCGCTCCCACTCATGACACTAAAGTTGCACTCCACCCCTGGTGGTATACATTCGATTGAGTTTTCTGGGAGATGAGAGATTCATGATGGATGGGATAGGAGAGGCTCCTCAAATTCAATCCGTTTCAGATGCGCACTCGTGCTTGGTGATACACCCATGGTCAACAAAGTCTCGTGCCATTTAGATTGATTCTAGACATGTTCTCGACAAACAATGTGATACTAAAGATACTCAGAACATGTTCCTCCCATGGCACCCTTCATCTCTATTCCCGAGGAGTATACAAGGCATGTAGATGTCCAGATTGTTACGAGGAGGGGAGGGCAGCTCACCCCCACCCGCTGATAGACCCTTTTGGCTGCATCAGATGCAGAGGATGAGATTCCGAGGGAAGATGACGATTTACACGAAGCACAGATCACTCAAAACTTATCTGTACTGGAGCTTATCGTCTCATCCAAAGACACATAAAGACTTACTGATCGGGAGCCTCTGCCAGAGCATAGGAGCTGATAGCTGCTACCAACCCAGTGGGACCGATCCACTTTCTCGACAAATGATGTGGCTACATGCATGTTGTTCCTGACGATGATTTGCCACTGGAGGATCAATCATGCTTGTCTTGTTCATCGATGTTGTTTGTTCAAGTCGTAGGTAATGTCCAGCCCCCGCTGACAACGGCTCATTCTTTAATGTTTGTCCACCGGTTATTACAACATTTGGGATTTTCTTTTTTACCATCCCGATTTTAAAGCACTATACAGAACGCCGAGCTTATATGGGAATCGTGAGGACAATTATGGGTACTCTTGTATCACACATGTCATGATTATCCGCTAAATACTCCGTATACTTTTTCAAGTTTTGAGATCCATTCATCCTCTTAAGCTTTCGGGCCTTGATCTACAGAGGTGCGTTATACCATCTTCACTTCATCGGCGCGAAGTTCAGCATGAGGGGCGCATTATAACAACATGTTCACAAAGATGTTGTTAATTCTTTGGTTAGTGTTACAAATCAGTCACAATGAGGACAACTTGCACTTGATCTGTTTTGTTTTTGACGAGGTCCGTGTTGTCGGGCTGAGAGATTACAACAGAGACATGGTACCTATATCTTTTGATCAGCACAGCAGCACTTTGGTGCTTAGCATGACTGGGGTGCCACAGTCTGGCGCCCGGTCGATTGGTCGTCATAAAGAAGGGCCACAAGAGCTATTATTGCACGATCTACATGCCATAATGGATTAGGTTACACTCCTTCGAGGATGATGCACTCACACGGCGATGTCGCAATGAGATAGGTAAGAGAGCTTCGCTTGTTCGGGGTTCCATCTGACACTCTTTGCCCGTACACTTTCAGCTTAGCCGACTATTTTATCTGGGAGGATCGTGAGCATGCACCCCACATAGAAATGAGTCGACCATGTTTCGAAGATGGCTAAGATCCGAGGCATTCAACAGCCCTAAGACGTATGTGCTCTCAGTTCTAAGACCACCGAGCCACTCGAGGCTATGATAGTTACACCCCCATCACCGGATCGAGCCAGTGTGTTTTCCATGTGCTTTCCTGAGGAGGTCCTTGACTATGATCTACCTATGGATTTGGGGGATGATATTGATGGAGTGACTCTTCCCCGAGCATTTACGGACGAGGCACATGATCTAAGACCGACCGTGATCCGACACAGAGCCCGCCGTGGCCCCGCTTCTCCTTTGACATGTTTGGAGTTTCTATGATTAACACTGATAATGTGACACTTTGTGACGCTTACACTGACGCAATGGACATGATCGACACTGGCCGTATTCTGGATGCTTCCTCACCTAAGCCCCGATCCGCTTTTGATGTGTTTGGGATTTCTATGATTGAGTTTGATGGTGATGGACTTGTTGCTACTGATATTACTCATGATATTGAGCCTCATAAGGAGCGTCCGACTCGTATCTGACCTCTTTCGACACTATGTCCCCAAGGTTTGTCACCCGCTTTGATGACATTTCCGATGGTAATGATACGAGTACTTTCGAGCATTTGCTTTGGGTCACATCATTCGACAACTCACCTCGCATCTATAGCACATGTATGCGATGTTGATGATGGTGAGACATGATGACCAATTAGGTGGTAAGTCGTAGCTCCACTCGATACAAAGGATGTGAAAGTTAATAATCTACTCGTAAATACGAGTCGATAGATTTCGTGTACCAGATCAGCCTGTAGGAGACAGGATTGGCTCTTCCTTATCTCCTGATGAGAGAAGTGGATTGATTGACCTACTCAAGTCATACTTGGATGTATTTGCATGGTCGTACGAGGACATGCCGCCTCGAATTCCCACTATAGTTCAACATCACCGCCCATTCCTACATGCTAGGCCGCTAAGGAATTGAGGAGACTACATCCCGATGGAGTTTCCAGGTGTTAAGGAGGAGATCTCAAGCAACCTGTTGGCTCTCAAGCAGAAGCTGAGCATCCCGAAAGTGGTTACAATGTCAGTCCCCTGCTCCCAAAAGGATGGCAAAGCAGAGTTTGTGTTGACTTTCAAGATTTGAATAAGGCTGTACTCTAAGGATGATTTTCCCCTCCCATCGATATGTTAGTTAACAAAGATCAGGCAGTGGCACCTTATGTTTTCCTTCATGGATGGGTTTTCCGGGTATAATCAAATTTTGATGACTCCATAGGATATGGAGAAGACTTCTTTCATTACTAGCTGTGGGTACTTACTACTATCCAAGTCATGCCATTGGGTCAAGGAATGCAGGAGCCAATTTATCGTAGAGTCGCTACTACTTTATTCCATGATATGATGCATGAGATGTCGAGGTATATGTGGATGACAGCACAGTGAAGTCCCGAGATAGGCAGATCACGAAGCAAAGATTATAGAGATTCTTCGAGAGGATCCGACGGGCTCTGTATTGAGATCAATCCCAAGAAGTGCACCTCGGGGTAACTTCTGGGAATTTGTCGTCATTGTTAGTGAGCGCTGCATAGAGGTTGATCCAGAATATCATGGCCATACTTGACATGCCCGGCCCGAGGAATGAAAGAGATTAGAGGCTTTTGTATGCACTATAATACATCGGGCCGTTTAACATAAAATTAATGCATATGCGAGCCTATCTTTCGTCTTTCGAGGGAAGAACCAACCTACTAGCTTGGGAATAATGGGATTGTCAATGTGCTTTGAGAAGATTAAGGAATGTTTACTTTCTCCCCGCTTTAGTGTCTCCCACACCTGGGCGCCATGCTTCTATATTTTCTGCTTCTATTACATTGGGATGCATGTTAGCTCACCGATGATTCAGAAAGGACAGCCATTTATTATCCGAGTAAGAGGATGCTGGAATACGAGTGCAAATACATTATGATCGAGCGCCTCTGCTTAGCGTTAGTTTAGGGCTACCAGAGACTTAGGTACTATGTGACTAAGTATTCCATGATTTAAATTTCCATCGATCCATTAAGATATTTGACCCGACCGACTGCTCGACCGGGTAGGCTCATGAGATGGTTGGTTCTATTGATAGAGTTTGATATTCAGTATATGACATAGAAATCGATAAAGGGAAGCATTGTTGCAGATCATTTGGCTTCTTTGCCAGTATCCGATGACAAACCAATTGACGATGATTTCCCTGATGAGCAATTTGTTTCAATGACCAGCATTACAGGATGGCAATTGTACTTCGATGGTGCCGCCAATCAGTCGGGGTTTGGTATTGGTATCTTATTGATATCACCACAGGGTGATCACATTCCCGCATCGGGGCCTGCTAGCTTAGTATTTTTCGATCATCACCCTGTTGACGAATAATATGGTTGAGCATGAGGTTTCAGACATGTGCCTAGAGACCGGCTACTCGGATTCAGATTAGACAGCTTGGAGATCCATGGGATTCCAACTTAGTTATATAGTAATCTTGTGGTATCCTGGGAGTGGACTCCAGATGAGAAGTCAAGCCCTACCATTCTTACTTAGACCTACTAGTCGCTAGATTTGGATGAGTCGAGATATATACAAATGCTTCAGAGAATCAGTTTGGTTGACATGTGTTAGCCACCTTTAGATTTCAGGTCGAGACTCGCGGAGTGATTATGCGACCACCGCCGATTGAAACCAGCCTGCACCAGCTTGTTGCTCTGATCGAGATATTAAGAATCGTGACGAGCTACCACATGGTATCATGATATTTATCATTTCATCATGTGACGCTACTCCCAAGACACCACACCCATGATAGGAGAGAATCGGCACAAATTTTGGCCACCAGATTTGTTATTTATGGGGATGCCCTTTATAAGAGATCACCCGATGGCCTATTATTATTATGTCTGGACCGCACCTCTGCAAATCAAGTGATGAAAGAGGTTTATGCCGGAGTCTGTGGCCCACACATGGGAGGCCACATGCTAATGCGTAAGATCATGAGGACTAGTTACATTTGATTGATATGGAGACAGATTGTTGCCAGTTTGTACAGAGATGTCCGGAGTGTCAAATGCACGGAGACTTGATACACGTGCCACCTTCTGAGTTGCATGCACTTACATCCCCTCACGCTTTCGCACGGGGAAAATGGAGTATTATCAGGAAGATCCCACCCAAGTCTTCGAAGGGGCATGAGTACATCCCGGTGGCTATTGATTATTTCACTCATGGGTGGTCACTTTATACCGGATCGACAGCCGCCGTGAGTGGCTAAAATTCATCGTGACGCATACATTATCTACCGATATGGGGTCCCTCATGAGTTGATCTCAAATAGAGGAGCGCATTTCAGAGGCGAAGTGGATACACTGGTCCAAGAGTATGGTATTCAGCATCATCGATCATCTGCATATAGGCCATAGACTAATGGGGCAGTTGAGGCCGCAAATAAGAATATCAAGAGGATTTTGAGAAATATGGTTGAGACTTCTAAGGATTGGTTGTGAGAATCCCTTTCGTGATCAGGCTTATCGTATCTTTTCGTACCTCAACCTGGGCTACACCTTACTCTTTTGGTATATGGCATGGAGGCAAGATAATTGCTCAAATCGAGACGGGATCCTTGAGAGTAGCATTAGAGTATCAAATATCTGAGACTAAGTGTGCCTACCCTATATGATCAACAAATTGGATGAGAGGAGATTGAGGCGCATCATGTCTAGTTTCATCGTGAGGAAAATGACTCGTAGATGAAAAAGGGTCAGTTTAGAAGTTTCAAAAAGGCGACCTAGTCTTAAAGGTCTTCAGGGGATTGATCAACGACCCTAGAGGTAAGTTTAGACCGAATTGGAGCGGGCCTTATGTCATTCGAGATCTGACTCGAGAGGGAGTAGCCTGTCGACAGATTGACTAAATCAAGCTCTCACTGAGCTTCTGGCCACCGGGACCAAATTAAAGAAGTTTTATGCGTGAGATCATGGTCAGAGAATGGGTGGCCATCACTTTGAGTAGCTATATTCTTATTGCACACCCATACATTGATATATCCTATTGCCCTTGAGCCTCACGCGATTTATTATGGCCTATTCTTTCATTCAACCTTGCATACTTTTTCTGACCTGGGTTGGGGGCCTGCCCCTGTGCGCTTTTTATTTATTAATTGGATCTGTGAGCATTATGAGCATTGTGTCATTTTTCGCTTGTTTCTCACATCATCAGACATGTTTCTTTTCTTCTATTTTTCATCTTCACACCGTCTCGCCTGAGTCTAGTTTCAATCATCTCACTGCTTTCACTTCTTATCTCCTTTTGTATAAAGATGACGGCTTTCATCCCGTAGCGCCACAAACAAATATGTCACACCCTTCGCTCCGCCTATAGGTTTTGATCTCGGGGATTCTTAGATTGAGGGCACCATTCGGGAATGGAGGTTCGAGGTCTTTGGTTGGATTGTGCTAGTATGGCATTCGACCTGCTTTGGTGGTTCTATGCCAAAAAAAGCAATAAAAACAAAAAAATGTTTGTCGGGTATTCTTTAACATACTAAATACTAAAGGTCATTTGGGTTCGAGAGATTTATTATTCCTCTAAAAGTTGGGTGAGAGCATTGTACGATCTTTCTCCATGGATCTAGGTAACACATTAGGAATGAGGTTTGAATTGCTTCGCACTAGGTCCATGGGTCATTACCTGCATCACCACTCCCATCTTATAGTGACTTGCTTTGACTTGACGTTCCTGAGATGAGTTGTCTGGCCATCACACATCACATTTGTATCCTAAATTTTATTTCTTCCTTTTTTTTTTTTTTTTGCTTTATCCATTCATCATTTTTCTTATCCCTTTCAAATTTTCTTCTACTCTTATTGATCGCCGTCTCGCTTCTTAAGCGACGTGTCCTTTGGTGCACTTCACCGCCATTTGACATTGTTCATTCGATGTCAGTCGAGTCACCTTGCTCACATGACTTTGATATTTGGAGTTATCATAAAGGCATGTGGCTCGCGTTGTTTATCGGTATTCGGGCCTTTGTTTCCCATCATGTCATCTCACCTTTCACCCCCGTCTACATTACGGTTCGAGTCAAAGACCGCCTGAGACCATGAGATCTCGTGGTTCGGCTTCAAAGCATTTTATATGGATGTGTTCGTCTCTACCGGGATTGAGGCACGGATGTCGATGCCCCGTTTCGGGAGTATCGAGGGTCACATATTGCTTTCCATTCGCCGGCTGCATCGTGTACGATGATGCGTAGAATCGGGACCGTTGATGTACCCCATTAGCTTCGATGCTTTGACACGCTCACACTCGTATACCCCATCCTTCATGTTGGCATTAGCTCGCACGCATGTACACCGTTCCATTTCACCTAGAGATATTTGGCATCAGTTTGAGTATGTCTACATGCAAATGGTTTCTTCATACAAAGAGTAGTGCTTCTATGGGCTAGCTCTAGGTCGTGATTCACGATATCGGCCAACTCGCAGGGGTGCACGCTGGCCCACTCCCCATATGTTGTCTTATACGCTTGTTCAGACGATTGGGTCTTCAGAATTTATTTCATAGTTTTTTTTTTTTCATCGAGGCACTTGCATATCGACATGCCACTAGACATACCCTATATCGCTTTATGTGGAATAAATGGATGATTTTTCATGAATGAATGATTTGCGGATATTTTCACTTCTAACTTTGACCACATATGCAGCATGGATTTCGTACAGGAGTTGATAATTCTGCATCGTATAACCCTTTCTTTCACCCTTTGGTCACATTTGTGAGATTGTCCTACGTGGGCATACCCCTTTATTTCGCCTTGTTATTAAGTTCTTCGTTTCTCGCTTATAATTCGTGGGTATTTTTCGTTGTCATACTAGGCATCCCCTTCTTTTGTCATGATTGTGTTTGATTTACGGCTTATTCGAAAGTCATTTGTCATGCACTCGACGTCATACTGTGGCCTACCCTTTTCCCAGAGTTTGTTTACTTCATTTAGCTTGTTTCGGGTTCTCCAGCATCTCGCCCGGATCCCACCTTTTCGGTACTCACCTGAATTTTACCTTTCCGATACTCGCCCGAATCCCACCTTTTTAGTACTCACCCGGACCCTTCTCCAGTACTTGCCCGGATCCCACCTTTCTGGTACTCACCCGGACCCTTTTCGGTACTCGCCCAGATTTCTACCTTCCCGGTACTCACCTGGATCCCACATTTCCGATACTCGCCCGGATTCCCCCCCATTCCTGGTGACTCCCGTATTTCACCCACCCTAAGACTCCTCCTGATCCTACCTTCCCACCGCTCCTGGATTCCATTCCCAGATCGCTCCGGATCTCACCCTTCCCAGACTCACCAAATCTCCTCACTTTTCCGCACATGCTCTGATTCCCACCCTTTCTGTGACTCGCTAGATTCCACCCTTCCTCGACACTAGCCATGATTCTTACCTTCCCACTCACTAGGATCCAACCTTTTCATTACTTCAATTCGAACCCTCTCCTGCTTCGTCCGATTTCCTCACCTTCTTCGACATCACCCCCGAATTTCATTATCTTTTCCAACATTGTGCCCGGATCACTCATCTTCCCAAGCATATACCTGGTTTTCATTAAGTCCTTCAATCGTGAGCGACGCTCGTCTGCTAACCTTCAAGACTAAGTAAGGGAAAAATTGTTGGTCATCCGGTTTTCACTATAGTTCATTTCACCTCGACGCTTGCACTTCGACCCATGATACTCATTCATTCACTCTTAACGAAGAGTACATTTTGTAGACCTCCTCAATTTTTCCTCAACACTTGCATTTATTTATGGGCAGGTCGCTACACTTCACCCATCTTTCACATAACACCATTAGGCCCTTTAGGCTTAGTCTCGTCCCAAGCCTCGGTGGGCTTGTATGTGGTCCATTAAGTGCTTATGTAGATCACTTTAGAGGTCATCATGGCTTATTTTTTAGTTATCACATCAAAAGTATAGAAGCCAAGCTGGGCCCCGAGGTTTAAATTAATCAAAGTTTATTGTGAAAGTATGTCATATTCGGAGCACTTGAGCTTGTTTCGATCAGATCTCCTCATCTCGAACTCGTAATCGTTCACTATTTTATTTTGCTGGATTCCTTATTCGCCAAGGAGGTTTCTGTAAAAAATTCATAATTTTTGTCAACCGTTTGACCAATCGATTTGACTAGTTTATCAAGGCAGTACGTATACAACACTGTTTTTTTGGGTGATTTTGGTAAACACTTCTCCTGTTTCGACTATATATCTCCTCATCCAGACTTGAATGGTGCACCATTTTTTTGTCTCCTTATTCTTCAGTACATTCTCGTCAAAATTTGCATCTTTCTCACCGCCGACTGGGCTTGGCATCCGGTCTAACCGGTTAGCCCAGCCAGCCTTGTGTGGAGCTCTGTTTTTGGTGATTTTGGAGACCAAATCCTATATGGTTTGGGCCCATAAACTCCTGACCTTGGGCAAAGATTGTGGGTCCATTTGGGCCTTGGCTTGTTACATGCAACCCACCATAGCATGTGGATACTTAGGAAGCGGCTGTCGAAAAACTGCATATTCACCTTGCATGGAAAATGAGAAGGGGAGTTAATGGGAAGATGGATTCCGAGACGATTGGGCTCTTCCAAAGCTTGAAGGAGGAAAACACTAAGGTGGGCTCGTGACCGAGGTGGGAATTAGTATAAAAGGAGAGAAAGATCAAAGTGGAAGGACCTTTCGAGGGGCACTTTCCCGCTCCTGATGCACATTTGCTGATTTTTCTCGGATGCTTAGCTTGGTTTCTTTTCTATGTTTTGTGAAAGAGGTAAGAAATAGACCCTGGCTCGACATTCTTACCAAATTTGAGGTTTTTCCTCAACCATTTGAACTGGTTTTCACGCTCACGTGAAGGAGAGCCGTTTCAACAAGCCATAGGCAAGCCTTCTATTTTGGAAAACAACGAATTGTTTCGATTGGTTCTCACTCATCCGAGCTGAGAATCATGCAATCAGCTTTGTTTTTTAGCTTTATTCTTTTTTAAGGACATTCTGACCAAATTTGAGGTTTTTCCTCAACCATTTGAACCGATTTTCACGCTCATACGTGAGATCCGGTTCAACAGTTTCTGCTGGGCAGTCTCGGTTTTAGAGAACAATGGTTTGTTTTGGTTGGTTCTCACTCATCCGAGCTGAAAATCAATCACCGTTTGTTTTTTCTGCTCTGACTCTTTAAGGGAAGGTTCTGACAAATTTTGAGAGTCTTCACTCAACGGGCTAAACTGGTTGGGAAACCGCATCACCTGTTCCATCAATCTGGGCCATTGAACAGTTAGTTTTTGGGTCTTTGGCACCGCTTGTGTCTGGCTTCTCGCCATTCGTAGCTCCGATTGTACTCCATTTGTTTTTTTGGATTCTTGACCTTTGGAGGAAGGTTCTGATAAATTTTGAGAGTGTCTCAACCTACGAACTAGTTGAGAAACCAAATCACGATTCCATCGAATTCGCTTTGCCGGAATAGCGCTGGCCTTAGCACAAGCCAAGGCTTGCCTCGTCATTCAAGTCGGGATTTGTACTGCTTGTTTTGTTGAATTCCTCTTAATTTCGTGAGGAAGGTTTTGAAAATTTTGAGAAGTCTTCAACCGGCCGAGAGCCGTTGTGAAACTGTGATCAGCCGGTTCACCGAATTCAGCTTTTCCTAATGGAAGTTTGGGTACTCGTTTTGTTTCAGGTTTCTGCTTCTGGGCCATTCGATGTCGCAATTGTACACCGTTTGTTTTTTTTTTTTTTTTTTTTTTGATTTCCTTACTTCTATAAGGCGTTCTGAAAAAATTTTCAAAATTGTTCTCAACCGACGACCGGGTTGGGGAACTGATCAACCAGCTTTTCTGTTGTAAGGGTCAGTCTGATTTCACTGACCAGCTCGTGGACCTTGTGAGTCCGGTCCATTCTTCCATATTTGCTTGGGGTGGTCTGAAATGGGGCTTAGTTCAGTTAACGTGGTTCCATTTTTACTTCTTAAGAATCGTGATCTATGGTCCAAGGGTGATTAGTTAAGCACCACACCCAGTTGTTTTGTCGAGCCTGCTTTTCTGGATTAATAGATATATGTCAGACAAGAAAGCAGCATCAATGAGTGGTTTGAGATGCCATGCATGGTTTCTCCGCTTCTTTTGCTTTTGAGATCCAATTTTGAGAGATTATTGTATGCTCAAAATGTGCAACTAACTTTCCTTGCTTTGCCAGGACCACAGTACGCGCCATTCGCTCTTTTGTCAGAAGTGTTTTACACGCCAGATACCAATGGGGGTCGGGGTCTCGATCCAAGTCAGACAAGCAATTCTGGGTAGACTATCCCGATCTGCGGACCCATATGCTCCCACATACCCAATTCACTAGTAGAGACCGAGTTCCCAAGCCTAGAGGGGTGTAGATACCCTCATATGAGGTACCTTCCCGATAGGTAACTTGATCCCCAGACCCAAATCTAGTTTTCGCATACCTCTTTTTCCATATCGAGTCATCGCTTTTTCGTTTTACCGTTTTCCCTCATAAAATAACAACAAAAAGTAAGTGGTAACCCAAAGAAAAATCGTTTCCTCCTGGGATGGATTTTCTAAAATTCGAAAAATCAACCTAATATTTTCTTTTCATTTAAAAGCGAGTCGCTACTGCCCGTGGATCGTGCAGTGGTCCATTGCACAAGAGGTTAAAGACCGCTGCGTAGTTTTTAAAATTGTGCTCCCACTGCTTCCAAGGACAGCAACAAGGCGCTTAGGAGGGCAGGACAATCAAGGACAAAGGAGATCCTTGTCCTTTAAAGATCAAATGTTGACTTACATGTCTAAGAACAAGATAATTTTGAACTTACATGAGTAGAAATTTGCTGAGCTTCCAGTGTTCCAGGCAAACACAACTGTGTTTCAGGCTAACACAAATGCTTCTCTAAAACATCTAGAGACTCAAGTAGGGTAATTAGCCATGGCTTTGCAGAATCAATCTAGGGATTATTTCCCTAATGACACCAAGAAAAACTAAAGATTCAGATGGATGTTACTCTAGAGCGTAAAAGAGTCAGAAGGGAAGAGAAGAAGTTGAGAAGAAGCAGAATGAGGTTGAAATTGAGAAAGCAAATTAGAATTCAATGAGTAGTGAGAAAAAGAAAAACAGAGCAGGGCTATCAGATACAAATGAGTAGATGAAAGAACAAGATGAAGTGGCCAAAGAGAAGAAAGTACAAAAGAAGGAAGTGAGAGTCTATCAAGCTCCAGTTCCATTCCCTCAGAGACTGCAACAGTCTAAGCTGGACAATCAGTATGCAAGGTTCCTGAATATATTCAAGAAAATGGATATCAACATCCCATTTGCTAAGGCATTTGCTCAAATGCCACACTATGCAAAGTTTGCGAAGATTCTATCAGCAAAAAATAGTTGATAAAGGAGGGTAAGTCACAAGAAAAAATCGCAAAGTGCTAACCATAAGAACATGCCTTAAAAACGCTTAGATCCAAGGAGCTTCACAATTCTCTTGTACCATCGCAACTATGAGTTTGGTAAAGCTTTATGTGATTTCAAAAGCATCAATCCATGCCTCGTCAAGCAGAAAGGCTAAGTTTGGGGGAGTTAACTCCCACTACAATGTCCCTACAGATGGTAGACAGATCCATGGCTCAACCTAAAGGCATCCTGGAAGATGTGTTGGTCAAGGTGGGAAAGTTTATTTTTCCAGTTTACTTTGTTATGATTGATATAGAAGAGGACAAATAGATTCCACTCACGCTAGCGCACTATTCCTAGCAACAGAGCATCTTATCGATGTGAAGAAATGGAGCTACCTCTTAGAGTCGGCATCGAGGAAGTCCACTTTTAGTCTTAACTGCTCACAACATGATGTCAGAGCATGCTCATCAGATGAAAATCCAACAAGCACTCAGTTGTAAGAAGATGAATGATGATTTAATGAATGAGAACTCATTTGATGACTATATCTCTTCTTCACTTTATAATGATAATTTTGAGAAGGAAAAGATAATGGCAGAAACTGGTTTAAGTTTAAATACAAAAAATCTTAGCAGTGAAGAAGAATTCCAAGAGGTGCCAAAAGAGCCCAAGGTCTGGTCTCTAAAAGAGTTGCCTAAACATTTGAAGTATGTATTTATGGAAAAAAGACATCCAAGCATGTTGTAATAGCAGCAAATTTGATTGTAAAGAAAGAGCAGAAAGTGGTGGAAACTCTCAAAACATCGAGGCTATTAGCGGTCAAATAAGATCCGAAGGATCAGCCCACGCCTTGTATGCATAAAATCTTCATGGAGGAGACCTCAATTGAACATCAGAGAAAGTTGAAATTTAGTCACAAAGAGGTAGTGAAGAAAGAAGTTCTTAAATGGCTAAATGTAGGCTTTATATATGCAATATCGAGTGTCCTAGTTAAGCCTGCGCTTCATGTGGCTCCTAAGAAGGGTGGGATGACAGTCATAAGAAACGAGAAAAATGAGCTTATTCCTACAAGGATTGTGATTGGATGGGGAGTCTACATTGATTACAAAAATATGAACACTGCTACCAAGAAGAATCATTATCCTCTACCCTTCATTAATTAGATGTTGGACAGGTTAGTAGGACACTCTCACTACTACTTTCTGGATGGATATTTTGGCTACAATTAGATAGCCATAGTCCTTGAGGACCAAGAGAAAACTACATTCACATGTCCATATGGCACTTATGCTTTGTAGTTAATGCCATTTGATTTGTAGTGAATGCACTACCTTCTAGAGATGCATGATGTCCATATTCTATTTAGTAGAGGAAGTAATGGAAATTTTTATGGATGATTTCTCTGTGTATGGGTTAAGCTTTGAGAGATGTTTAGAAAATTTGGAAATTGTACTTCAAAGGTGCAAGGATAAGAACCTAGCCTTTAACTGGAAGAAGTGTCATTTTATGGTGACAAAAGGCATAGTTTTAGGGCATAAAATTTCTACAGTAGGCTTGGAAGTTGACTAAGCAAAGATTTCTTTAATAAAAACTTTGGTTCCACCAACTATAGTGAAGGGAATCAGGATTTTTCTTGGGCATGCGGGATTTTACAAAAGGTTCATCCAAGACTTCTCAAAGATTGCAAGACCATTGTGCAGACTGTTCGAGAATGATGAAAAGATTGAATTTGATGAAGAATGCAGTTCTGTATTTGAGAAGATCAAGGATAAATTGGTCATTGCTACACCAAACTGGAGCAAGAACTTTGAGATTATGTGTGATGCCAGTGATTATGCAATGGGAGCAATCCTTAGGCAAAGAATGGAGAAAATCTTAGAGCCATATACTATGCCAAAGAAGACTTTTAACCTACATAAGAGAATTACTCAACTATAGAAAAGGATATGCTGGCAAATGGTTTGAAGCTTTTGAAAAGTTTAGGCCATACATAATGGGCTCCCATGTCATCATACACACTGATCATGTAGCAATCAAGTATCTCATGGCAAAGAAAGATGTAAAACCAAGATTGATCAGATAGGTGCTATTGTTGTAAGAATTGGACTTGGAGATCAAAGACAAAAAGGGCAGTGATAATGTGATAGCTGATCATTTATCGAGAATAGAAAAGCCTACTAAAGAGGAAGGAGAAATTGAAATTGAAGAAAAGGTTCCTGATGAGCAAATATTTCATATGACAGTTCAAGTACCTTGGTATGCTGATATAGTAAACTACTTAGCATGTGGTATTACGCCACCATAACTAAATTATTATCAAAAGAGGAAGTTGAGAACATATGCTAGATTTTATATATGGGATGACCCATTGCCATTTAGAAGAGGGGTAGATCAGATCATCAGAAGATGTGTACTAGAAGCTTAGCAAGCTGAAATTTTAGATAAATGTCATGCATCACCATATGGAGGACGCTTTGTAGGAAACATAATAGCCTAGAAAAATTCTCAAATCAGGTTTTTATTGGCCAACTCTATTCAGATATTGTTCTAAATGGGTGAAGCACAGACAAGATGTAAGAGAATGGGTAACATAAACAAGTAAGAAATGAAAATGTCTCCAAAGGAATTCGTGGTGATTTTTTATGTATGGGGGATAGACTTCATGGGACCTTTCCCACCCTCATTAGGAAATCTATACATTCTCCTTATTGTGGATTATGTATCCAAATGGGTGGAAGCCATAGCTTGTCCAATAAATGATGCCAACATAGTAGTGGGGTTTATTCAAAGAAACATCTTGAGTAGATATGGAGCCCCAAGGACAATCATTAGTGATGAGGGAAGCCATTTTGCAAACAAGTTGTTTGAAAAAATCTTGAGAGAAGATATGAAGTCTGACATGTTATGAGATCGACTTATCATCCTTAGTCAAACGGGCAAGGTAAATATCCACATAGGGAGATAAAAGAATATACCGGAGAAAAACAATAAACCCAAGGTGAGATATTGGTCAAGAGTTAAATTATACATTGCTGGCTTACATGATCGCTTATAAGTCTCCTATTGGAATGTCCCCATATAGGATTGTATTTGGAAAGCCTTGTCATCTCCCTCTTGAGCTTGAATATAAGGCTATGTGGGCAATTAAGAAGCTGAACTGTGATTTTCAAGCTGCTAAGGAAAAGAGACTACTTCAGATGAATGAACTAGAAGAGTTGAGAAATTAAGCTTATGACAATGACAAGATCTATAAGAAAAAGGCTAAGAAATGGCATGATCAGAGAATTCTGAGAAGAGAGTTCAAAGTAGGAGAGCTAATCCTACTGTAAAATTCAAGGCTTAAACTCTTCCCAGGAAAACCTAAATCAAGATGGAGTGGTCCTTACACATTGACTTCAGTTACACCTTTTGGGGCAATGACACCGATAACAAATTCCGGGAATGAGTTTAAAGTGAATGGCCAAAGTTCAAAACATTACCTTGGAGGAATTCTGAATGAAGAACGGTCCCAGATTAGAAGAGATTGAAATAATTTCTAAAAAGAGAGCATATTGCAGCAATGTCTAACTAAAGACATAAAAATTGAGCAGTTACTTGGGAGGCAACCCAAGAAATTTTTATTTTTTTATTGACAACTTGATTTTGTTTAATTTAGTATGTTTTGAATAGTTTAGTTGATTGATGTTTTAGTTTTAGATTATTTGAAACTTATGTTGGTTAAGTTTTTGCTTAATTTCAGGAAAATGAAGCTGTAAATATCTTTGAAATTCAATTGGAAGCACTTCGGTCCAAACTCATAGCAGAATTGACCACACAGGGGAGTCTATTTCCATAATTTATTCTTAAAAGATAATGCACATGCTAAGTTTAGGGGAGTTTATTCTTTCTGAGCTTCAATGTTCCTAATTTTTGGTGAATGATGATTGTCGCAGTACAAAGAATGTTTCTAAAATGTACTAAATTGAGAAATTGAGTTTTATTGTCCATGCTTGAATTGAGATGTTTAGTTTTAGATTTCAGACTACAAGCATGATTTGAATATGCAAAAATGAATAAAATCAGGAAAATCAGGAAGAAGAAAAACTCATCTCGATGTTGCGACATCAAACCAATGTCGCAACATCAGCTCCAAAAGTTTCCCAGAGTCGTGACATCAAATTTTTCAATGTCGCAACATTCTCATTAGAGTCGCGACATCGGATCCACAATGTCGCGACATCGAAATTCAAAGTCACGACATCATAGCAATGTCGCGACATTGCAACCCTAATGTTGTGACATTTAGCCAAGTCACTTAAAAAATTTTAATCAATGTTGCAACATCAAATTCCAATGTCGTGACATCGCACTTAGGGTAGCCTCCCTATTTAAAAGAACACTTAGTGAAAATTTCAAATCCAAACCAAATTCTTCAACTTTCTGAGCCTTAAACCTTTCACCCTCCATTTTTTAAACCAAAGAAAATGTCTAGCCTCTAGCTCTCCTAAATTCTAGACGAGGTCATTGAGAATTATGGATGATAAAGTTAAGAGAAAGAGTCGAACAAACCAAAAACTCGAAACTGGCATCGGAAGAGCGGTAAGAGACCGAGGAGCATGGAAGTTAAGACAGGAGAAGCAAGAGATTTTCTTTTCAACAAGGGAGCATAGGCTTTCAAGAAGAGTCTCGCCAAGAAGGGGTTCGTTTAGGAGAGAGGATTCAGGGAATTAGTTACACCCTTCAAGGAGGAAGTAGAAAGAAAAGGATGGGAGTCAGGTGCAAGACACTAAGCCGCGGTATTATTTTAGTAAAGTAGTTTTACGCTAACCTAGGAGAGAGAAGAAAATTGACTTGTTATGTCAGGGGGAGATAGGTGCCTTATAGAGAAAGGGCCATCTCCCAATTGTTTGGACTTCGAGCAAGGGGATACTACACCGAGTATGAGCAACTCCAGAAGAACCCCATTTTGAAGAGATCGCCAGAGAGCTCACGGATAGCCAAGGGCAATGGCAGAGAACAAGGACAATCAACGCTACCAACAGAGGGACCAACCAAGTCAAGGTATGGTTCTACTTGGTGAACTCAATGCTTAAGCCCTCTAAGAATATCTCAACTGTGAGACAGGATCGCATAATACTCTTGTATGCGCTGGTCAAGGGCTATGCACTAAATGTGGGGAAATTTGTTGAAGAGTCTATCTTGGACGCAAGAGAAACTTTCGTGAAATATTCCCCACCCTTCTTTGATCACACTTTTGTGCATCAAATGGGGTGTGAAATTCAATGAAGGGGAGGAAAAAAGGTGCCCCAAGGCCTCTTCTCTCACTCTTGTTGGAGTCCTTAAGGCTCCAGTAGAGAGTGAGGAGGGAGAGAGAAGAGAGAAGCCTACCAGAAAAAGTAAGAGAGTAGAAACAGCATAACAACCCAAGGAGCCAGCCCCTACAACCGTGTTTGAAGAGGAAGCTAGTAGTGAAGAGAGAGAGGATTTCGAAGCATACAAGATCGCCTAGCGCTATCCCCTACTGCACTGTGTGGACACCAACTCCAACTATAGTCGAAGAAAGAGGAAATGTACTGCCGTAATCCAAGAAAGTAAAGACTTTGAACCGCTATCCCTATCGAAGAGATGAAAGAAGAAATGAGGAATGGATGAGCATGAGAGGAACTCAAGGAGAGACTGCACCAAGATCAAATAAAGAAGAGAACACTCTAGCGTATCTCCAAGATAGAGATAAAGAATGGAAAGAGGAGCTAGCTAACAGAGATATACTGCTGAGAGTTGAGTTCAGAGAGGGAGAAATCCTTTATTAATAAGCAGTTAAAGAGGGATCATGAACTACTGAAGATCCTAGAGGTGAGGGAGAAAGAGATGGAGCGGAACATGCTATAGAAGGTTAATGCCTTTAGGTACTTGTACAAGGAGCACCAGAAGGAGATAAGGGCCACCATCCAGAAGAGGGATGAGGAGAAGGAAGCCTCCTTCAACTATAGGGAGAAGTTATGGACTGAGAGCTTGGACATGGTAAACTCTAACATGATAAAGATGTACAATGCCCAAGGTGAGTTTGAGGGTTCTCTCAATTCTATTGGGGGAAGACAAAATGAGATGATAAGGTCTAATGCCAGGATGCTGGAATGGATGACAAACCAACTCCTATGAGACATAACAATTGAAAAACCCTCATCCTCCATCTCTGACTTCACACCATCCGTCGTTATCGCATGGAACCAATCAAACTCAAAACCCAAATCCCAACATAGGAAAAAGAATTAACCAATTCTCTCTCTCTCGTAATCTCGCTCAGAATTAAAATGATAAATGAAAATACAGTTTCTAAAATATGTGTGCAGTTGTGATTTTTCTTTTCTCCTCTTCTTCTTCTTATTTCATGTTTATTTTATATTTTGTGATATGTAAAGATGAATCAATTTTGAATTTCAGGGAATGTTTTCGGCAAATAATTGAGACTTTAGTTGTACTCAATGAACTGAATTATTGAGCTCAAATGATAAAAGGTTGAAATACCAATGTTTGAGCCGGAGCAAGACGTGGGAAACTCGAAATTTGAAATGAGAAAACCAGTTTCTAAATTGTGTTTGTTGAATATTTTTCATTCGCACAATTTCAACGATGAAAGTCAGGATTGCTCGTTTCGCTGAATGGGGAGAATGTGTTGAGTTGCTTGTGCTATTATTGTTAATGAAATGAATTGAATTGGTAAATCAAAATGAACTACTGAATTGTATAAGAGCACCCAAATCTGTGCGCAGGCGGAACAAAATTGAAAGCTACGTATGTCACTGACAAATAAAGTTGAGATTTTAGATTCTAAAAGATCGAATTGTTGTCAATATAATCAAAGTGATTATTCTAGTTTGATTGAACAAGACAGTCGTATGAAAACCGAAAAATAGGGCACATGTAATATAAGTACCTTGAAAATTAATTCTGCTTAAAGTTTAGAAAAACACCTTTATGGGATTCACTAAATATTATGTCTCAAAAGGTCCAGAACTTGTTAGATTATTAATCAAGCAAAATCCTAGGCATAACAAACAATAGGAAATGATTTAGGCCATCCTTATAGTTTGAGCCTTTCATAGCTTACCCCGTGATATTTATATGCATATATATTGAAAGATTATTTGAGCCTCATGCCAATTTCTCATCACTAAAGTCAAATAGAAAAAATCTTAACCCTTCTTAAATTTTATCTTTCAAAAGAAGACCCTTAGTTTACCCAAACCCCAAGATAAGTGCGTAAAAGTGATCATGGGGTAAGCAAGATTGGGGGGAGTACAATTTGAAATGTGAAGAAGGATGAGAATTAAGTGATGTGGAAGGGCAAGGAACTGATGAAAAATGTACAAAAGAGGTGCATAATAGCAAACCGAGAAGCTTAAAATATGCCTCGTTTCATGAGGGATGTGGTTACCTGTGCCTTCCTCCTTTAAGTAATTAAGTCCTTAGGAGTGTTCTACACCTAGAACCTAATGCCAACTGGTATGGGAGTTGCTGACCCACAGCTTTCTAAGGGGTGGTAGAAAGCTTAAAAATGTATAACATTGCACCATTCCTAACCTTAAACAAAATGAAAAGAAAAGAGCTTCTAAATGGGAGAAACTGAATTTGAAACAGAAAGTGGAGAAAGAAAAAGCCACAGTGGAAAATATGTTAAAAATGCACCAAAACAAGTTTGGGGGTACTTTTGAAAAAGTTTTGGATAGAAAAGAAAGGATGAGTAGTAGAAGGAAGAATGTTGAGTAAGTAGGTGCAAATTGCAAACTTGAACCTTGTGTCCAATATCTACCCAAGCACCAAGCCATATATTACAAGCCTAAGACCTATTTAATCTTGAAGATCGTGCTATGCCTACATTAGTGGAGAAGGATATGATCAACAAGCCTATGTGACCTAAGTCACTTTGAAGACTTTCATCATTTGTTTGCAATTCCACAAGATTAACTAACTGGCAAATTAATCATATAAAGGGAAGACCAACACACACCTACTAAGCTTCAAGAACCCAGAGTTGTTACTAGGCTATGAATCATTCAATTAGCATGAATTATATAAATGAAAATTTTTGTGGCTCAATTAGCTTAATTAGAATTGATATCACAACCTAAATTTTACTCACCCAAATTGCTGATATGATTGAAAAGATATGATTAAAATGAAAATGTCTTTAAAATCACTTTTAATTGCTCGAGGATAAACAAAGAAAGTCTTTTCTTTGTTGATATGCCAAAACTTTAAGTTTGGGGGAGTTTGATTAGTTTAAATCTCATATATTTTTAAGGCCATTTTTCATGAATATTTAAGGCTTAAAAATGCAATTTAATGCAAAATCATGGAATCTTCACTTAGATTTATGTTTTGCATGACTTCAAGAAAATAAGCAAAATCAAGAGGGAGTAGCAATGTCGCGACATCACCGAAGAATATCGCGACATCAAATCAATGTTGTGACATCGACATCAGGACTTAGGAATATAAAAACTCAAAGTCACGATTATCAACAAGAGCGCCAAAGTTGCAACATTAGCTGACCAATGTCGCAACATCGAAAAGCAAAGTCGACATCGACCAAGGCATTAGGAACGTATAGGTTAGAATGCAACATTGTTCCAATGTCGCTACATCAAATTCCAAAGTCGCTACATCGACCAGCTACAACATTGAAAGAATCTAATTTCAGTCGCGACATCGCCTATGACATCACGTATCTAGGCAAATTTTAGGCTTTTCGGGTCCATGTTTTTTGGCTCAAGCAGGCCCAGCTTGACAAATGATAAATAGAAGTCTAGGGTGGAAAAGGCGTAGCCTTTCAAATTAGTTTTTAAGCTGAGAGACAAGCCCTTTGTATATATTTTCTTTTATTTATTTTCTGCCAGGATTAGAGTAGTTTCGATCCAAGCTTAAATGTGGAGCCAGATCATTGTACATCGAAGCTTCATTTCTGTTGAATTCAAGTAGAATTTGAAAATTTTATGGAATCCAATTTATTCAGCTTTGATTACAATTTTTCAAAGAATTTGTTTTATCAACTAGCTATTGTTATTTGTGATCCAATTATGGAAGACAGACTTCTCTATGGAAGAATTTCATGCTTTGATGGGACGTTTGTAGTATTAAATGATGTTTTGGGGTATGAAAACTAGAGACGACCAAGCATCGCTTCGTAGTGAGTTGTTCGGTCATTAGTATTTTGTACCCAAAGAGATGTATTTATGTTGATTTCTAGGACTCCCTGAGTGACATGTGGGATGGATGACCGAGAGCAAAAGATCGTTGACTCGAGGGTACACGACCGATATCCATTGGTCCAATGCACTCTGCTGATCACTTTGATAAATCATCGATGGCAGTTCTAAACTTCCGATTTCAAGGTTCCTTCGAGTGACAAGAGGCGTGTTCCTAAGGCATAGCGATCATCTATTGATATATCAATTCTAATGTTTAGAGTGTCCATCTACTTGGTAGAATAATCTTGATCCTTTGTTAGCTTAATTCTAATCAAGGAGAGAGAATATTATAATGAATTGCATACTGAGGTACCACTTGTATTGGAGAAGGTCATGTTACCTGCTCATGGGGCATAAGTAATCTTCATCCTAAGAGATGGTCAGAAGTAACGCTCAGGAAAAATTGTAACCAATCTTCAAGAGGTCAAACTTAAAAGTAGCTCTTTTTAGACCCATTGGACTGGTTAGGAATATGGCATAACATGAATGTGTCAGGAGGTGTTCCAAGGCTATACTACCTTGCTCTTAGACAAATCCAAGATTCATGTCCTTCATAGTACTTGTTCTTGAACATGCTGCAAACCAATAATCATAACACTGATTTTATTCCTAGTGTTATTTCTACTCATTGAAATCTCTGATTATTCTTTTTAGATTTTCTTGAATTAAAGAAAATTTTATAAAATGTATTTTCATTACAATATTGTTAGCTATTTTACTAATCAGCAGAAATCACAATAAAATAGTGATTTTCGGGAGTAGTGTGGGTTGTTGATTTTTAAATTCTGATTTATTGAATTAAAGAAAATTTTATAAAATGTGTTAGCCATAATATTGTTAGCTATTTTACTAATCATAGAAATAAATAGTTAAAATAGTGATTTTCTTGTGTAGTAGGGGTTGTTGATCTTTAAATTTTTCAACATCTCGTGGAATGAAATTTAGACTTATAATCTACTTTATTAATTGTACATGACCTAAATAAAGATTTCCAAAACGGAAGGAATTACATAATATTATATACAATGTTATAAACAATCTTACATTTCTCGGTCTAATCAAGTTTTTGCACCTTTGCTCGAGAATGAATAGTCCCGAATAAGAGTGTTAGAAGTTCACAATAATACCCTATCATTTCTCTGGTCTAATCAGATAACAAATAAGTTATCCCATATTTATTTCTCATTTTATTATCTATTTGTTGGTGCTTAACAGAATCTTTATTTATTTTTTTCTATCGGATAACACATGTTATTCCATATTTATTTCTCATTTTATTCTCTATTTGTTGGTGCATAACAGAATCTTTGACCAATAATGCAAAAAAAAGGGTTCATTATCTGTAAGGCTCCCAATATCATGGTAATATTTTCACGGATAATACCAGCAAAAATGCATGAGATAATGACGAAGAAAAAAAATCGTGAAAAACAAAACCTGCTCTTATACATTGATAGAATTTGCGTGAACTTTAATCCCAAGATAACACGTATGTAAGTTGTAACTTTCAATCACATTACTAAAACTAATTGGAAAGTATGATTTCATAGCGCGTATGACACACCTTGAATCCATAAAAGATCTAAGAGTTGAGAGTCGGATTTCTTATGTGTAGTATTTCACTTCAAAGATTGCAGAATTTTGGAGCTTAGAGAGAGCAATTGTTCGCTTAGAAAAATACGATTATCCTTTTTATGAAGATTAACTACTTAATTTTGTATTTATCGTAATTATTTAAATCACAAAGGCTTAAAAAAAGTAACTGTCATGTTTCCACTTTTCTCTCTGCTGAAAATAATTTAAATTACTAACTGTCGGGTCACATCATGTGTGCCCAATGTAGGAAGAAAATAAACTGACAATTTAGGATTCAGTAAATGAGTTTCTGAGATTTTTCTCACACTTTGGATATATTCGTGAGTTAGGCATTGTATTATCTCCTCTTGCCTCCATCATATATATAATTTTAAAATTACTTTAATTTAATTTAATATATAATAATAATAATTTAATAAAAAATAAGTTATAAAATTATAATATTTAATTATCTATAAAATATATTTATTTTTATATTTTTTAAAAGATAAAAATATATTTTTTAAGGTCAAGATGGATGTGTATGAGAATTTTCCATGCTTGTGCGGTCATAATCCATTTAAACCTTTTTGTTTTAAATGGATGAGAATGAGAATTATTTTAAATAAATAGAGTGAAATTGGGATGGAAAAAAAATTATATACATATAGCTATTCTCCTACAAAATTAATGATGCTCTTGGATGCACTAGTATATAGGATTCAGTTGCGTTAGATCTCCTGAATAGAAAACTATCCGCTAGATGCAAACTCCCTAGCTTAAGGACACTTCTCATGAATGTTTGTAATTTAATACGTAGTGTTATCACCTATCTGGGACACTAATGTAAATATTACAATGAACATGTGATAAAATTTAACTAAAGGAAATGTTAACCATAGTTGTCAAGATCAGATGTCCTTTTAATCATCGAAGAGGACACATTATATGAATTAATGAAATTTTGTAGTCTTAATTAAGAATACTTATTGTCACCAACCTTCAATAATAGTGATCTAATTAACGCTTCTATTGACTTTGACAAATTAACGCTTAATATCCTTTTAAGTTTGAGAGTTTATGCACAAAGTAGCTTGATGAAGTACAATAATTGATACTCTTACATCATAATTTACCTCATATCTAGTTGATATGCATCACATGTACTAGCATAATCAACAAAATAAAACCATCTCGACAACCAATATAAGTCATCCCTCAGATTAGGAGATGATGCTTTAGTTCAAATTGATTCCTCCAATTCATAAATTAAATATGGGTATCTCATTACTCTATAAGGAATCAATGACTTAGATTTTTTATTCAACTCTTAATGCATCCAATTCATATATAATGCACGTGATGCGAAACTTGCATGCTCAAATGACTAATTAATTCAAATGGATAGTAAATGCAAACCAGGAAATACAAACAATCCTACAACACATACACACACACATAAGTTTCAATATTAGCTTTGCTTCGAATCTTCTTTAAAATTTGCTATTACATGATTTTTTAAGTGGAACCTATATATCAAGCCAAAAAGGGTGATTTGGTAGAGGTCTCATGGAATCTAGTGTAAGTGAGTTAAGCAATGATATTGAATCGATAAAGGGTTACAGTAAGGTGGATGGTGGAGGTGTGAATAGGATAGTGGTTAGGGGTCAATTGATATTGATTACATAGGAAGTGGTGACATAGAATGAGTAGGAAGCGAGTATGATAATAAGGACCCAATTAGGATGGTATCGTTGAGGATAAGTGTCGTTTGGTAAACTGATATGATATGACAAAGTAGGTAAGAGAGAAATACAAATTCAATTAACTTGAAATGATAAGAGACCAAAATTTTGAGAATAGGTGGATCAAAGCAAAGGTATATACTTTTGATAAGAAAGTATCCTATGGAGGCACATTATTTGAAGCAAAAGATGATGAGTATCTTAAATACTCATTTTATCCCCATGTTTTACTTAGGTTTTAGTAGTTTTATGAGATAACAGTGTCTTAATGCCCCTTTTCTCAAATTTGTATTAGGCTAACAATTGATCGAAAATGAGCAAAATCGAAGAAAAATCAACAAAGTCATCATGCAGTCGTAGAAAACATGTGATCCTCGCCTACGTGATGTCCTTCTATGGCTCCCTCATTGGTATGGGCACATTCTAGAATTCGAGGGCTTTCCATAAACACCAAGATCCCGCAATTTAGAGTCTGGATGAGTAAGATACGACATAGAAAAGTGAAGGAGGAGTAAAAGAACGAATTTTCAGAAAAGCGTGAGTGCCCTCACTCTACAATGTGAGTTGGCTTTGACAGTTCCAATAGCTTCTCATTTTCTCCACATCGCAGCATAAATTTTTCATGCTACGGCTTGGATGTTGGGGCCCAATCTTTTGCTGAAGCCCATCTTCTATCCCTCTCAGTTTTTGGCTTTAAAAGAATGAAATTATGGCTTTTTAGAGAAGAGTTCGTGGAGGAAAAGAGGGAGGTTCCCTTGGGTGGAAACACCCTAGGGAAAAATCTCTTTTGGGGCAGAAGATCAAGAAGAAAAATGAGAGGAATATTGGAAAAGAATAAGCGCTTCAATCCAAACCTAGTTGATTTCTTTTTCTCTTTTCCTACTTAGGATACCATCACATTTATGTGATCTTAGATTGAGTGTATCTAGTAGTCATGTGGTGCCTGTCAGAGCCTCTGTTTTTTGAATAAACCACTTTTAAATAGAACTCATGCACACACACACACACCATATCTCATTTTTACACCGAAGTTTCAGCCTCTTCTTCTCAAAGTAAACCTACCTTGAGATGTTTTAACTTCCATAGTGTTGGGACACCTCAATAAAGAAGGACAATGAGCCCCGCAATTTCAAAAACAAAAGAAAATAGAAAAAAGAAAGAAAAAAATGTGAAAAATAAAGAAAAATAGAGAAATAAGTGAGTTGTTCCAATCGGAATCTCAGCACAAACTGAGCCTCGCTTCAATGCCCTTAGCTAATCGGGTTGGGGAGTCATTGACTTCACTACCCAGTACATGGGACAGAGGATGGTTCAGTCTCACAAGTAGGTGCTTTGGTTTTTTAGTTAAGTGTTCGAGGTAAAGTTCAAGGGGAACTTAATTCCCGATGCCTTTAACCAACTGGTGGGGAGTCACCAATGGATCCCCGCTACATGGACACTTTTCTAGAGCATCGTCGCATTGCATCCTACTTTCTAGTTTTAATATTGAAATGAAGTTTCTCAACCTATTTTACAATCTCCTCTGTCTGAAGGATCAGTCTGGGTTTGAAAGGTCCAAGTCCCCACTACACTGGAGATCAACACACCAATTTTCACCCAGCCTTAGAACATTCCATTTGAAATCAGATAATGTGTTTGCCTGATCACTACGCCTATGATGTCCTGTCTTAAATATTTAAACAAATGGATCCCATGCAATATATTGCTTCCAACAGAACTCATCTGTATCTCCTATTTATTACTAAAATCCCATTCTACCTATATCTATTTTAGTGTTTTGTATATATGTGTGTTTTCCTTTGCTTGAGGACAAGCAAAGATTTAAGTTTGGGGGTGTCATGAGTATCTTAAATACTCATTTTATCCCCATGTTTTTCTTAGGTTTTAGTAGTTTTATGAGATAAATAAGTTTCCTAATGCTCTATTTTCTCGATTTTGTGATTAGGCTAACCATTGAGCATAAATGAGCGAAATCGAAGAAAAAATCAAGAGGTTACCATGTATTTGCAGAAAACATGTGATCCTTTCACCTACGTGATGTCCTTCTCTGGCTCCCTCATTGGTATAGGCACATTCTAGACTCCGAGTGCTTTCCATAGACACCAATATCGTGCGATTCGGAGTCCGGATGAACAAGATACGACATCGGGAAGTGAATGAGACATAAAATAACGAATTTTCAGCAAAGTGTGAGTTACCCACTCAATAGCGTGAGTGTTCTTACATGCTTTAGCTTGAGTGCTCTCGCGTTTTGTTAAAGTGAGTCCACTCACGCTACTGCATGAGTTGGCTTTGACAATTCCAGTAGCTCCTCATTTTACATGCCACAAAGATAGATTTGGCCAATACCATGACGTGGATGTTGGGGCTCATCTTACAAAGCCCATCTCCTATCCCTCTCAATTTTTGGCTTTAAAAGAGCGAAAGCAGGGCTTTTTGGAGAAGAGTTCGTGGAGGCAAAGAGGGAGGTTCCCTTGGGTGGAAACACCCTAGGGCAAAATCTCTTAGTGAGAACATCAAGAAGAATGAGGGAGATTGGAAGAGAAGAAGGCCTACTCAAATTTAGTTTATTTCTTTCTCCTTTTCCTACTTTTCCTACTTATTATGTTTTTATTTCCTCCATGAGCTGTCTCATTTTCTAGGGTTTTGATGTAGTCTAAACAATTTTGAACCATATATTTAGCTTGATTTGTAATCTTAATGTTTGGATTTTCTTATATATTGAATGTTCTATTCACTGTGTTTGTTGATGATTGATCACCATTAACATGACGGACCTAATCTGAGGTTGAGAAATGAATAATTAGGTTAATTCATGAATGGAATGTTATGTTTCACCATGTAATAGAGATATTTATGGGTTACATGTAGCTTGTTGATTTCAATTACTCAAATGATCCTTGGTTATGATGGTTTGAGGTAGGATACAATATAACCCTTTCCAATGATAGATTGTTATTGCTTGATAAAAGTAGCTTGTGATTAGGTAAAACTAATCTAATATATGATTTAGCATCATCGGGAGCAAGTGGAGCCCCCACCATAGGAATTTGATATGAAATCAAACCCTAGGCTTGTACTACATTTTCCCTTTTATATGTTAGAGGTCTTAGTTTAGGTATTTTTAGTTTAATTTGTTTTCCATTTACTCTTCACCTTTGTGTTAATCCAAATAAAGATAAGACTATTCTAATTTCGGTAATTAGTAACCTAATCCTCGTGGGAACGATACTCATCACTCATCACTTTACTACTTGATACGACGCGTGTACTTGCACATATAGACACACATATTTTATATAGCACATTTCAAGCCTATCAAAAGTTAAAGTTTGTGAGAAAAGATAACTAAAGACATTGAGTTTGGAATAATTTAGACAAAGACCAAAGATTCTTTTACAACTTAAAATAAACTAAAAAGTGAGAGTAAACATAAAGTTTATAAAATAAACATTAGTAACCAACCATGAGTCCAAAAAGGAGTGGAAAAGAGATGAAGAAAAAGAAGAGAGGTTATTTCAACAACGAGATGATGATACCTTTTGAACGAAAAATGTATGCATCAGACTCCATGAAAGCAAGAAAATCAAGTAAGAGCTTAGCATTTATTTCCAAAACGATGATTATTTTTCAATCCAAGTACTTTCTTATAAGGGTTTTGAATCAATGAAGACACCATAAATAGGAATTTTAACTTAAGTAGATGAAACCAAATATACTTTATAAATTAATCAACAAAAGTAACATGCTATTTAAAATCACTATGAGACATAAACGCATAATTCGATATATTTGTTAAGAGAATTGTTAAAAAGCCCTAGCATGAAATGATAAAACAATAAATGAATTTTATTAACATTTATATTAAGATTCCACTTGTTTTTTCATTGTTATATTTATACATTATATATGTTCAGAATTTAGACTTGAAATCACTTACAATGTATTAAGTGCACCAAGAGTCACATTGAAGATCTAATGCATGTGTTCCTTTCAAGTTGTTGACTTATTTGCAATCAATATAAGGCTGTAGTGCATTGCATCTTAATTGAAGGGATGAATTGTCCTGATCATTAGGATGTATTTTTCATGGTAAATAATGTGCATTGTCACTTTGCAGTGGACCTATGGTGAGTCATAACATTGGATATCAAGTAGTTAAAACTTCATTAAACTACTATGTTATATGAGCTCAACATGTAGAGAATAAGGAGCTAATGTTGAAGTCTTACATAACTTTAACATATGAGTGAGGTCCTAAGGTGCTCATATATTCCCTAAGAATAGATTGTTGTTAATTTAATCATGTGGCAACAAGTAATCTCAAGGTATATACCTATGATATTTCATAGGTTTGAGATAGTATGTCCGCTTGGATGATCCTAAGGATCTGTGATCCAGAAATTTGTGGATGTAATAATTCTTAAGTGAAATTTAGAAATTGATTTGGAGAAATAAAGTATGCTAATTAAAAAGAAGGATTTGAGACGTAATAATGGTAAAAGTAATCTTAAAAGGTTGATAGTATTACTTCATTCCCAAGCCTTAGATCTTGTGGAGTGTACACATTTGTCCTTAGGCATTAAAGATGGTATTGGAATGAAGATTTAGGAATTTGAAACTCATACCTATCATTTGGATGTTCCCAAATCAAAATCTATCCAATGAATATAAAGTCCACAGTCTGTGAAGATTCCGTACACTTGAGATTTCGAGGATCAAAGCAACGACATTCATTCATACAATTTTTAGTTTTGTTTTGTAATTTTGGGAGATCTTCCTCCCTTTCAATAGAAGCTCATCGTTTCTTTCTATTTTCTTTAATGCTTTCTTCATTCATGGCATGCTCAAGACTCAAATTCATGAGTAAGTAGTGTTTCTCGGGGTGAGGTGGATCCGATGCACCCCACCATGGTGACCAAAGGGGGGCAGTTGCGCTTCAAACCAAAGATAAAGCTTTTGTTTTTGTTTAGAGGCTTAAAGGTCGTGTGTACATCAATTGAGACAATTCTGTATAGGCAAGAGTCCTGGTTTCCCCAAATATCTATCTCTGAGTCTTTCCTCTCTTCAACTAGTCTTCTTGGTACTTAGCAAGTCTGGATGGTATGTTGGGTGCTTAGGCACCTTTGACCCAACATGCGTAATAGATTGTTTCTTGTTCGAAAACCACCAAAGGGTTGAGTTGAGAACTTATTAGACCCCTCTAAAAGTTGGTAAGAATTGCTATACATACACCTAGAATTTATGCTTAATATATATCATGCAAGAGGACCAAGATACATAAAACCCCCTTTGAATCACCATGGTGAGGCCGAATTTAGTGAATCCAAAGCCTGAGACTTTCTTTATAATATTTTCTCCAAAAATCACCAATCATCACTTTTTCAAAGCATCCAAAAATTGAACTTTTAAATTCTGTTTTTAATTTTGATTTTAATAAAGTAATTAGATTAGATTAATTAAAACCTAGATTACAAACTGGTGAGGAGAAATACCCATCCCAGTAAATGACCCTAAGAGCCATGCCTACAATAGTTACGAAAATTCGGGGCTGGTTTTAAGTATTATAAATTTTGTGATTTAGTTCCTAATCTAACCACCCAAGAAGGACGTAAACCAAACCTACACACATTTATGTGTGTGCGAGCGAGTGTGTGTGGAGATGGAAGATGACTAGTTAAAACTATAGAAAATCCTAACCCCTTGAGAGGCATTACAAAGTTCCCTAAAACGCTTAGGTGACTTGAATCCACAAAGGCTTAGGCTACTTAATCTAGCTTAAAATGGGTTCTATTTGATTAATTTACCTAAGAAGGTCATCTAATTAATCATTTAACCCAAACCAAATACCTTATTTACTACCCACCATTCAACCTTATGTAACCATCAAAATGTCTTTATGCATAAAACTAAACTTAGAGCAAGGACTAGGAGTGTTGAATCTCTCATAATATTATTTTAAAGTTGATTCATTCAACATCTTACTATAAAGAATCAACCACCCTATCACATCCTATGTAAGTAATAAAGAGACGAAGTTTAAGTCTATAACTGACCGTCCACTGTATGTAAAATTCCTATGAACTACGATAATAGCTCAAAAGTAGACATTTTTCTTAGCTAAAAACCCTTTTCTCAAAACACTTTTGATGCTAATTCCTCATAATTACCCAACTTTGCAAGTTGTTAAGTCCCAAACCTCAAAATTTATGTTTTTCTTGAGTACATGTGTGTTTTCAAGGCTTTTAGGTATCTTTACAGCTCTTAGATTGCATGAGAATCAACAATGAGAGCACTTTGGGATCTTAAGTTCAAGATTTTAAGCTATGGGACATGATTTGATCAAGTTTGAAGCCTTGGAAACATGATTTGACGAGAGATGGAGGTCAAAACAACATTCTGTGAAGGTTCACACCTAGAATGTATGGGTGCGAAATTGCATTCCCAACCCCCTAGGTAACATGTATTTTAGGGTTCGTCCCATGTAGCTAGGGAGGAAATTTTGCCCCTCGGCTTCATGGGTGCGAACATACCCGTAAGTCAATTTTTTCATGATTTCTTTCCTTTTTCAATCCCGCACGTCTCTATTTGTAATATTTGGATTGAGAATCGAATTAACCTACCAAAATGGGCCCCTAAACAGTAAAAACATTCTATATAAAGAGGATGACTGATAAAAAATAAGGAGGCTGACATTGTGAAATTTTTATTCAATAAAATTAGTTATTTCTTTTTACTTTGTTTCTCTCTATTTTCTTTTTCATAATAAAAATAAGTTAGTTTTCCCTCACCTATGGTCGCCCATCTCACCAGCAATGAGTAAGTAGTTGCCCTAATCTTTAGGTTAGGTGGATCCAAGCCCCCACCATGATGGATCCCAAGGGGTGTACGTGCTGAATTCTTAATGAAGAGGAAGAAACTAGTATGAGTGTAGCTCAGGCAGCAGAGGTAAAGTCTTGGGTGCTCTCTAGGGGTTGAACGTGACACTCAACTCGTTAGATGACCCTAGGATGTATTCGACGAAGGAGTTTTTCATCGCTGTAGAGTACGCTTTTCGATACTTCTCGTAAGTCCAACAGTATATTAGAATGTTGTTGAGAAGATCCTTTCTCTAGTATGCACAACTAAGATTGTCTCTTGTTTGGACTGTGAAAGAACCAAGGTGAAAGCATATCTAACGGCATATCAGGTATCACTACTCTATCCTACTCTTATAGTTTGTGCTTATTATAAATCTGATAAGAGGATTACCCCGAGCACCCCTTGGAACCATCATGTGTGTTTTCTTGGAGAAACCAAGCCCCGGGATACTTTAAAATTATGATTTCACAACCAAAGCAACTAACTTTCTCCTAAAAATCCAAACTTCACAATTGTAAAGAAAGATTTCAGAAGCAATTCACCCAAGATTACCAAACTAAGTAGAAGACTCATCCCAGAGGACGACCCTAAAATCACTATACCTACAAGTAGCTTTGGCTACTTAGTTAAGGTGGAATTATTATAAATTTTTAGCATTCCAAACCCGACCACAGTTTACTTAATCAACTAGTGATAATAGATTAAAAAAGGACATTTTTACCTATTAAAAACATTTTTTCATAACCCTTTTTACGTTAAATTATCATAATTAACTAATTTTGCATGTTGTCTAGTCCTAATCCTCGAAGTAATGCTTTTCTTGAGTTATGGTGTGCTTTTAGGCCTTTTTAGGTACTTATTAAGCTCTTGGGTTCCACAAGGATAAGAAATGAGGACATTTTAGGGTCCTAGTTCAAGTTTTGAAGCTTTGAGTTGAGATTCGATTTACTTAAAGCCTTAGAAGCATGATTGGATGAAGAAATGGAGGCCCGAGGAACTCACTAGAGGATTTTGCTCCCCTTGTCTCGCCTCAAATGGAGTGCGAACTTGTTTATCACGAGATTTTAGCTTATGTTGATTTTCACACCCTTGTAGGAGTGCAAAATTTTTTATCGCTTGCCCGTGGTAATTTGTATTTAGCTGAAAAAAATCAATTGAATATATTCATTTTTTATCCTACAGCTCTTCGATTGGTATATTTGTGAAACTCCAATTTCCAAGGGTCATTTTTTTTTTTTGAACAGTGCCCATGAACAGTAACTCAAACAGTACACAACACCATGCATTGTATTGAGTTTGTCATGTGGACAAATGCATGCGCGCTGTCGCGCCGGTCGTGCACTCGATAGCGCACTCTACCGTGCTCTAAAGGCGCCCTGTCATTGCGCACCTCAACCGCCCTAACCCGAGCCCTGTCGCAACACAAAAATCTCCGTCGACATGAGGCCGGTGCAATCTTTGTCGGCCAGCACCGTCGCGGATAGAAGACTTTAAGAAGTCTGTCGCGACAGAAAACTATGAGAAGTCCGGCCGTGACGTAACTCTTCCGTCAAGGCGCGCAAACTCGCCGTAGCATCGCCATTACGCACACCGCACGCTTGTCGCGACGCTATAGTGCGCACTGTCGCGCCAAATTTCGTCGCGACACCATTGCCGCGGTTGGCGCACACAAGGCCTTCCGGCCATGAACACGCTCTATCGCGATTAATCGCCCACTATCGCGACACGTGGCCTGTAAAAGACTCAAGGCGCCAGAGAAAATCATTGTCGCGACCCAAGTCACACAAGATGCATGGGAACCCTGTCGCGACACAGGAAGACCGTGTCACGACATAAAGCCAGGAGGCTTTATCGCACGCGCTGCGCTGTCCTGCGCACGTCCCTACCAATCATGCACCTAGCCTACTACCCTATCACAACAAGGGAAGCCCTGTCGCGACGGACTTCCTTTGTCGTGACAGAGGACTCAAAATGGGCAGCAGCCCACTCTGGTCTCTTGCTCCTCCAGTTTTCCTCTTTCCTTTTCCTTCCAGAGCATCCTAGATTTAATGTAATTTAGCCTTTTTATTACAAAGACCCCGTGAATCCAAAACTCGCTTAAATCAGATTAATCATACAAAATGAGTTTAATTAGGAACCCTTGTTCCTTACACACACAGTAAAACTAGGGCTTTCACCAAACTTACAAACACAAAACAAAGGCAATATGGCCTTTCTTCATAACTGAGGGTCTTGGTGAGTTTCATCCCCAAGATACCAAAGACTAAAATGTTTTCCACGAAAGGGGGTGAGCACGCCCCGGTGAGTTGAATTTTCCTACTGGGGCTACTCCCACCTAAGCTGCTCATACAATGGCAGAGCACCACACATATCTATAAAATTATGTAATATCTTACTGAATGCCTACATGCATAAGTTTCATGTCAGTCCCCACTGACTCTCTGCTACATACATTTGCTACATAACTGATCTAACAAAAGGATAAATTCCATCAAACATTGGCCTACTCCTCCGATATAACTTAGTAGTCATACTCCGATAAATATTTTTGTGGACAACCCTTCGATATAATATAGTGGACATACTCCGATAAATATTTGTGGACAACCCTCTGATATAATTTCTCCAAAAATCATGTCATGCACACACACCTAATACTCTACAGTGTCCCCGTGCATATGAAATGCAAATGTCATTTCCATACCAATTCATGTTAATATATCATATATGCATATAATAACATAATTTACACACAAACATCACACGTGGACCAATAACAGTCTGAAAACCACTCCCAAGACTACCTAAAATAGTCCCTAAAATCCAACATTTGGGCCCCAAATCTGGATCGCAATGCACCGCTCTCAAACTATCTCAACCATTGGAATGGCTCTAGACAAGAATCAAACCTGCAGGACAAAACCCACCTCTGAGTTTTTCACAAACTCCTCGCTTCCTGGGCTTCTCTACTGGTGAGCTGTCGGGAGCAAGGACTTTTCCTCTGAATGCCGTGAAATCGATTTCCATTTGATCGTCGGAAAATTTAGAGGGAAGGTAGAGCTTCTCTCTCTACTTCTTCTTCTCTTTCTTTCCTCTCTCTCTCTTCTCCTCCTCCCATCGGTTTGGTCCAACATGATCAAGTGGGAGTGTTCTCCCTTGCCACATGTCAACCTCCTATTTGTTCCCTTGGATTTTCTTATCCTCTTATCCATAACTTTGGATTTCCTTCCTATCAAGTGGTGACACATGTCACACATGGGCCCCACTTAGGCTCTTGTTTGACTTGCTCTCCATTTGACACGTGGCTCAATGTGAGCCACCCAAACAAAGCGCTGCTATCAATCGTGACTCTCTGTCTCGAAAAAAGTGAAATTCCTATTGTCTCGAAATTAGAAGAAGTAACTAAATCTCTCGAGATGATTCCAACAGTGAAGTCCGTCTCATCATTAGAGATCTAGAAAATTTCTAGATTTTCAACCAAAATTACCATTTTACCCTTTCTCAAATAATTGAATTTTCTCAGGTTTTACAATATTTATGATTTAGGATCATTGTAACTTGCCTAATGGGCCCCCAAGATGTAAAATCAACCCTTATATATAGGGTTATTGACCAAAAAGAATTATGTAGTCAGAGTTTGGAGAATTTACTATCGTTTCAATATTTTAATAAAAGTTTTATTTTCTTTCAAGTTTGTGCACTTTTTTAGTGTCTTCATACTCCATGGATGCTATCACACAAACCATGAGCGAGCAGACCTTCTACTTCCCTGCCTGTAGATCCAAGCCTCCCACACCATGGTGATCAATAAGGGTAGATCGAGCTCCAACACTAAGATAAGAGGAAATTTATTGTTTTTCGCTTAGATGCATGCTGTGATATGTCTCAGACTAACTTAGGGCATCTTTGATGTCGTTAGATCCCTTTGACATACTCTAGAAGGACTTTCACTTTAACAGTGTATTCTTCTTGATACTTGGCAAGTCCAACTGGTATATTGAATTGTTGTTGAGAAGATCCTTACTCCTTTATGCCTGAAGCGAGATTGTCTCTTGTCTAGACCTCAAAAGAGCCAAATTGAGAGCCTATCTGTCATTCAATTAGTTATCATAGACTATCCTTCTCCTATAACCTATGCTTAATAATAAATCCATGAAGAGGGATTGTTTGGCGGGTGTGATGAGGGGCTATATGTTGTCCCTATCACCCACTCGCTTAGGAACCCCGTGAAACTAGTCCCCATATCTCTAATAATTTGAATTACAACAAATCAACTAACCAATCAATCTCTCAAAACATTATTTTTACTTTAAAAATAAGATTTTTACTTTGTAGTGCTAAGAAAGACTACCAAACCAAGCAGAAAACTCATCCCAGTGGACAACCCTAAAGCCACTATACCTACAAGTAGTCCTAGCTACGAGCTAGGTAGGATTTAGGTCGATTATAAATTTTGTGACTCCGACCTACACATCATCAAGCAACAAATCAACTTGTGTTTATAATTTAACAAGATAGTTTTACCACTTATTATGATTACTTATCCAATCTTTAAGTTTCAAATCCCACATATTATGTGATTAACTATCATATTCTAACTCCAATGAGTATATGTGGAATTCCATTAAATGAATTAATGCAACCATAAATTTCATGATCATATGTCCTATATGTTATCTAAGGGGACACACTATCATCCTTAACCCTAAGATATTACAGTTCATTTATCGAGAATACTTATCTATCATGTGATGTGCCCTAAAGGGAAATAGCTAGTGACTCATTCCCATTTTACATTTCATTAAGAGGAATCTTATCCCATTGATAGTTAATTCCACTTGTGGTCATCAAGTGCATGACTTGATAGTAGAACCTTAGGGTTGACATGGAATACTATTCTAAATGTCCCTAGTCGGTCGTTATTAGGGGAGCACAATGAACAAACGTTAGTGTGAAGCATGACATACGATCATGTTCCATTGATCACATGATATGTGATATCAAGTCAACCTATACATGTCAGAACATCGACGGATCGACCCATTATGAGAATGGTTACATGGATTTAATGTGATGTTTTTCTTTTAGTCTTTAGATTCCAAAATCTACCAAGTAGATCCTTACGTGAGAAATCTATATGTTTGGGACATAGTCAAACACCATCTATAATAGGGTGGTAATACAGACTATAGTTGGATATAGAATGAATCATACAAAGGGAGATAAGTGGATCATAAAGAATTTGTCCCTCTATTTAGAGAGATCCTTGTGCCCCTCAACGAGTGAAACTACAAAATTCATGGTTGTGCTCAAATGAATTAATAAGGGTTATTAATTTACTTTTATTGTCACTAATTTTCGAGGTTTAGAAATTGTATGATTGAACTTTACAATGTTGACTTAATCCATGCATTGTATTCAATTGAGATATCATGTGAAAAAAGGACTATGACGTTCACTATGGACTAAGTTATGTCAGACTATAGACATCCATATAATTTGAGTGATCATTTTGGCTTGCTACATGCTGCTTATGATTTGTGGACTCGAACTAGGTTTTGAGCCAAGTACCAACATTATGTGGACCTATAGGGTTACATACTTAGAATGGATTAGAAACCAAGCCTTTGACTGAAGGAATCGCCTCGTGACACTCCCTTTACAAAGAGGCAACTAGGGTTTATGAGATACAATATGTGTGCTGGCACACATTCGTCTCTCAAGATTTTCAAAAGGTTTGTTCATGTGCATACTTATAGGGTGTGAGTCCATTCTACACACCTTTCGGCCCAAGAATAAGGTCTTCATAAATGCTGAGGCTACAAAGGAAGAATATTTAAAGGAAATGAGGTAATTTTATGTCTCTAAAACTGATTAATCGACCACATGATCCTTGGATGGGTTTGTAGAAATGCTAATTTTTTATTTTCCCCACAACTCTTTTTGGTACAATGCCCCCAACAACCACTATCTTTATTAATAGTAACCTAATTTACAAAGATATGTGGCCACTTTAAGGTCCCACCTATAGGTGATACCCTCAAGCAACTTCAACATAAAATTCTTTTAAGGTTGAGAGTTCATACAATATAGTAGCTTAGTGAATCATGATAATTGATAGCCTTCCATCATGGTTGATTATAGGTCTTGTATAATGTTCATTACATACAATAGTGCACTCACTATGGAGAGCCATCCCGAGGACCAAGACAAGTTATCCCTTCAATTAAGAGGTGCACTACAGTCTGTATAACATGATTAATTGAGGAAACTATCTATTTTGATATGAACCCATGACTTTTGTATCCTCCTTGCAACTCTAAATACACCCAAAGTCATGTATAATGTAAAGATACAGTCTCAATGCTCAACTCCACTATGTATACATAAAAGGATAGAAACAAATAAACCGAGTAAGAATCAGTAGAAAATATCATAATTTCCCTGAGCTCAATTTAACAACTCCTACTGCCCTACATTAGACACATGTTATGCTTTATAGTCATCAACTCAAACCATGTCATAATAAACAGCTTCCTATTTATATTTTCCTAAAGAAATGGTACTTCAATTCATTAGACCATATGTCACCCTCCAATTCCATCAAATAAGATCTTGGATGACACAACCAAAGGGGCTACTATTGAGCAAAAAGGCTTCCTTTCTTACTTCAAAAGCAACAAAACCTTAAAGCCATTTATAATTCACATCAAGGTAGACTTGTAAGAGTCTCATATTAAACTAAAAATCAAATTTCAATACTCACCAGAATAGGAAATCACCTAAAGATTAACAAGTATATAATCCTTTATTATCATGTTATTTAAGTATATGCTTAATATCATCAAGACCTTAATCATGAAAAGAACTAATATATTCACCCTCTATTCTTTTAGAAAAGCAAATTTTTATCTAAAGATATAATATCAAACACTTAAGGTTATCAGAAAGTAGAATTGGAAAAGAATGCGATCCCTCCCCTCAAATTTCTAAAGACACTAATATTGAGAAAGATAACTTCATAACTAAAGCATAACAAACCATTCTTCTAGTTATGTATCATATACTTGACCGTATGTGTCATAAGGTAAGAGAAATAGTATAATTTTCCTATTCTTGCAATCTTAGCCTCAACCCAAATAGAATGTATCCCTTATTTTTATTTAGAATTTAGTAATAATCTAGATCCATGTAACAAGCAATTTATATAATCCCAATGAGTCAGTACATTGTCATCTTCCTAAGATCTATAAGCTATATGTTTTCTTTACACCTTTAGTACGTATAAACCCGTTATATGAAAAATGTGTAGTCGTCAGATCCTACTTTATGAGATACAATGAATACGAATTCTAATTTAATTTCGATTGCGGATACTATTGAGTGTTGTCCACAAAGAAGCGCATCATTTCAAACTATAACCTTTTAGTTGTCTTCTTGTAAACCAATATACACCAACAAACTTTTATCTCCTCACGTGCTTAAGACTCTCCAAACTATGTTAGGATACAAAGATTATAATCTTACCTTCATAACTGCTACTCCAAAATGGAGTACCAAACATTGCTCATCACTACATTATAATTTGTGGGATTTAAAAATCCCATTATGATGAGGGGAAATGGTGTATTAGAAATCTAAAATGGTACACACTTAACATTAAAGATTTTATGGTGAAGACCCTTAAAATTTAATTTTCTAAAACGATAAAATGGTACTTGGCCAAAATCCTAATTTTTATAAATCATGACGAAATGATTTCACCAAGGAATAGTCTCATGAAATCTAGCTACCACGTCAAATTCCGAGACAGTCGGAATTTCATGTTTTTTGAGGCACCGGGAGCGATGCGGAACACTTGGCACATTGTGAATGGCTCAAGAGATGCCACGTGTCATGTGAAAAATGAGTCAAACATAAGCTCAAATGGGACCCATGAGAGACATGTGGCAACATGTGATTGGGTGAAAATCCATGGTAGATGGATAAGTGGATAGGGTGTAATCCAAAGAGCCAATTAGAACGGGACATGTGTGCCAGACATCTCATTCGACTCTCATCTTCTCCCAAACCTATTGGAGGGAAAAGGGAAAGAGAGAGAGAAAGAGAGAGAAAGAAGAAAAGGATTTGTATAGGAGCTCCACCTCTCTAAATTCCATGATGATCTAGCCTATCAAATCTATGAGACAAGAGTAGTGTGTTGATCCCCACAATAAAGAGCTACGCTGGTACCGTATCAGAAGCTCGCAACTTCTGGAGGGGTGGTTTTTCTCCCACTGATTTATTTTACAAGAGCCTTTAGTTAGTTAGATGTCAAATAATTACATTTTCGGGTCCAAAACTTGGCACTTATACAAACCCTATAGTGGTTTTGGACAGTCCCGAAACTGACCGTGGACTAGATATGTTGTTTTTCAGGTGTCGACATGTTATTGCTATGTCAATAACATGTTGTGTTGTTGGCATGATGCCCAGTGCCCCAAGATGGATCCGTCTGCTTGTTTATTAGCCCATGTGAGCTCATTTTGAGTGTTATTGCTATGAATGAATAACATGTTGCTTTGTGTGAATTTCGTTAATATATGCATGTTTGATATATTAACATGAATTATTATGAAATGGCATATTGCATTTCATATGCACCGGGGTAACCTAGAACAGTAGGTATGGGTGCATGACAAGAAAAACATGGTTGTCAAATGAATTTCATGGAGATTTTCCAAATAATTGCTCGAGAGTTGTCCATCACCATCTCGGGAGATTAATCATGACTGCTTTCGAGAGTTATCCAACACCACCCGAGGGTTGTCCAGAATTTTATCGGAAATTAGCATTATGTTTTCAAGAATAAAACTTTGGTTTTGAAAATAGCATGTTTTTCTCACACTCTGGCTTGTGCATGCGTGAAGGAATCAAGAGGGCTCTAGAAGTGGGTATGGTGAGCTGCTATCATCCTTAACATGCAAGAAGCATTCGGCAGAATCATGAATTGGTTTAATGTGTGTGTTTGCCATTGCATGAGCACTTAGCGGAGTAACCCAATGTAGGTAAATTCAACTATCAAGTATTGCTCACTCCCGTCAGATCCCCCTTTCAGTACAAGGAGTATTCAGATGACTACGCCAATTAGAGTCGCTATAAGGTGCCGACTCATGGCTTCGATAATATATTTTGTAAAAACATGTATGAAAAACATCTTATTTAGACATGTTTGTATAAGAGTGTAATTAACTTGAAACTATTGTAATATATTTGATTTCATACTGGTGAGTATGGATGTATGGGCCCTCGACGTAGCTATTTTTACCATGTTTGAGTCTCGTGGAGAGACACCCATTTTGTGGCATTGAGACACCTGTGGCTACATGTATTCCACTTTGATTGACTCGGTTGTCAACAAACCCCGAGCCTGTGGGCGCTACACTTAGTATATTGTGCATAAGTGGGAACTATCTTCAATGCATCCTTCAATTTACGTGATATATATATATATATATATATATATATATATATATATATATATATATATATATATATATATATATATATATAGAGTATATGAGAATGGCTGTCCCATGTCGTGTGGTTTAGATTTAGGAACTCAAGGAAACACAAAATTTATAATACCTAGTTCCAAACTCTGATAACCCTGCAACTTAAACATTTAACATTCTAGATTCTTAGTATCGCATAAGTGGAACTAATGTGCATCCTCCAATTTATATCATTGATTGCCTTATTCTTTATCATGTATTTACATTACAAATATGATGCTTGTAACAAAAAAAAAACTTCTATTCATCTTGACTATAAAGGTAATGACCTCAAAATCCTATACAAATATTCTCTAAACTAATAAACCTCTTTGGTGTGTGTGTGTATATAATGTGGTGAGAATGGTTCGTCCTATATCTGTGGTTTAGATTTCAGAGCTTTAAGGAAGCAAAAAATTTATAATACCCAGCCCAACTTCGTAGCCCATAGCTAGTATAAAGATAGTGGCTCTAGAGTCGTCTCCCTAGAATGGGTTTTCCCTCTATTTCTGTAATCCTAGTTTAATTGATTTAGTTTGATTTTCTTAAGAAACAAGAAAAACAAATAAAAGAAGGAATTGAAGTTACGATTTTGAGAAGAGTGTGTGTTGGATTGATTTCAGTTAAATAATGATTAAAAGATCTCTGTGCTTTGGTTTACCAAATCCTACCTCACCATAGGAGGATCCTAAAAATTATACATCTCCCAACCTTAGGTGCCTCTTAGAAGATATAGATGAAGTTCATATTTTAGGTGTAGGATAAAGAAATAATATTGACCTCTAGAGGTTTCATAGGTTCTCAACCTGACTCTTTCGTTGTTTCATAGCAAGAAACAATCTCTCGACATGATGGGTCAGCAAAGCAATTCTTAAGTACCCAAATATACCGCCTTCAAACCTTGGTAAGTACCTGTAATCTAAGTAGAAGAGAAAAGAATCTAATATATGGATAATCGGGGAATGTGATTCTACCATCCCTACTGATGTCCCTAATTTAGCCTTTAGCATTAGAAAGAATACATTTGGTATGAGTGTTGTTGTCTTTCACACTTGGTGGGGTGGAATGGATTCACCTCACCCCGAGAAAAATGACTACTCACTCATGGTGAGTCTTAACTGCTACATAAATGAAAAGGAAAGACAAAATAAAAGAAAATCGTGTTGAAAGCTTTATTTAAATAAAAACATAGGATAAAATCTCTGCTTTAACTATTTCAAACTAAGAAATCTCTATGAAAAAAGTCTATGAAGTTCTATTTTCATTTGATCATTCTAATATTTATAAAAGTTAGAAGAGATTTACATCTTAAGGGCTAAATAGAAAGTAAATTTGATCCTAAACTGATTACATAACTATTGGAGAACTCCTTGTTGTCTTGGACTCTTCAAAACTTTCCTTTTTCCTTTTCCCTCAATTTTCGTACCACCTAGGGAGAGTGCTTAAAAATTTAGCACCCTCCCTTGCTGGGGTGTGAATCGGGCAAAGAAGAGTGCAAATATGGAGCTCACTTGGAAATTTCACACAAGTTGAAGGGGGACAGCAGAAACCAGAGTATAGGGTGCAAATTGCTCCATAATGTGTTTCGAGCCATCATCTTCTCATGCAATCATACTATCAAGGTCCTAACTCATCTAAATTACTTCCAGAGCTTCTAAACTTGTAGAGGAGATCCCAAGATTTCCTTATTGTTGTCCCATGAAATCCAAGAGCCGAAAATTGCCTAAGAAGGCCCATACGCATACCTGTACCCAAGTAAATCATTAGAAACGTGATTTGGGACTAACAACTCGCATAATTGTGTAAATATGAGTTTCCGACACAAAAAGGGGTTTAAGATGAGAAAATTAAGTTGGTGAAAATGCCCTTTTTGATCGATTATCACACCCATAACCAACTTATTGCTAGTCCATTAGCAATGGACTAAGCACAAAATAAGGATAGGCGATCAAAACGATTTTGAAGAATTAAAAAAAAATGCATCAATAAATAAACATGCAAGCAACCAAATAAATGATAGGTTATGAGTTTGAATGGTGCTAGTATTATCAAGAGAGAATTGAAAAAGATCTAACAAATATATAATTTTTTTCGGGATCCCAAGTTATTCATAATTTCAAGGAAACAATGTTTCATATGGTATGGTGATCTGGGCAATCTTACCCCCAAGGTCTTAATCAATCTTTCCGCAACCTCAAAAAAAAAAAAAAAAAGTGTGGTTGTAAGATCTCTAATATAGACTAGTTTCCAAAGCTCCCAACCAAATTCAGCTCACCCTTTTGATACACAAAGGACTAGAGTATGTCGAGAACGCACCTTCATTTCATCTCATTTTTTCATGTAAAGTAACAACAAAAAGGTCTAAGTCGTAGCCCATGTAGTAGAGATTATTCGATGGCTCCCCACCAGTAGGTTAAAGGCATCAAGCATTAAGTTCCCATCATACTTCATTCCAAGCTAACCACCTAAACAGTAAGGTACCTACATTGTGAATATGATTCATCTTTTTCGTCCTACGTAGCGAAAGTGTGCTGAAGTTACGGCTCTAACCAGTCGCTTTTAGGGCACTAGGCATTAAATTTCCCTCAAACTGTGCTCGAGATTCCGATTGAATTAACTCACTGTTTTTTCTCATTTTTTATATTTTTCTCATTTTTTTTTCTTTTTCTTTTCTTGTTGCATAGGTAGGGCTCCTTCACCCTCTTTTGAAGGTGTCCATTACTTATAGAGTCTATATAGCATCTCCATATGGTGATTCAGAAACAAGGGCGGGACCTAAAGTATAAGAGATCTAAAGGTGTGTGATTCTCAAGTTCCAAAAAGAAATACTGTTTCAAAAAACAAGGCGGTCAAGTCATGTCCTCCACAACCATTAGATTCCTTAAAGCCAAGATTTTATAAACACTTAGGTGTCCCAACTTAACTAGCAATTATCAAGATCAATGTCAATACTATTCAAAATAATATTTTGCACCTTATAACTCTTATGACACACAATCATGCAAAAATAAACTAAAAAATGAAAATTAATTTTTTGTGTTAAAAAGCTTTATCTCAAGTTACCCCCCCAAACCAAGGCATAGCGTACCCTTCATTGAACTCAAGTATAAAAATATAGGGTAAGGGTTACCTCTGTTGAAGACAGGAGCTCTAGTTGTAACTTAATACACAACATTAATCTCATCAGCGATGTCGCATATATTCTTTAAGAGTATGATAATGTAGTTTATATATTTTTATACTCACCTTGTGAAGCGCCATGTGATTTGAAGTATTGTGTGCTTCCTTTGACACCATGTGATTCCCAAGCTTCGGTTAAATGTTTGGTGCTCAAGTTGGAGAAATCTTGAAAAAGCTTAAAAGACAAGCAATTCTTCCAAAAAAAATTTAAGTTAAATAAAATAAAACAATTAACTAAGAAAGCAAGTAAAGTCTAAACTATTTGGTTGGGCTAGTTAGTCTCAAGGTAGAGACTAAGCACGGATAGGCCTCATGGTAGAGAATCAAGGGGGTCAAAGATGAAGCTTTCATTGTTCTCCCAAAGAGGTATGAAATCAAACAAAGTGCTATTGTTATCCTCCACATCTACAACTGCAAACCTTAAAGGCCCTCCTTATCCAATTTGTACACTTCTATGGCAATGGTTCTTTGTAACTTCTCCATATGATACAATTTTTTCATGATTTGTTCATTGAATTTAGTTTGGTTGCGTATGAATTCACTTACCATATTGCACAATGTATGAATAGAAGATTCAAGAGAAGTGCCGAAGGGTGTAGCATGTGCTTGGCTTACCGCTTGTGTTTGACTTACCTCATCCTCAGCTTTGGGAGAGTTTTGGGTTGTGCTCTTCTCCTTTGTGCATAATTTCTCATATCATCATGTCATTACTACCACAGAGGCAAGGAATTCCATGGCTTCCTTGGGGTTTTTGTCAAAAAGTCTACCTCAACTCAAGGAACTAGTCATGTTTCTTCATTTCCTGTGCTCATCCCCAGAAGCACCCAGAGAAGTCCGATGTCAGTGGGCTATGGTTCGATAGCTCAAGTAATTGCATGAATATTTCCTAACAAGCTCGAAAGCCCCTTTGTAATGCCATTTCACATACCTTCTCGTTGCATTCATTCCTTATTTATGAAGGAGGAGGGATGGTCCACTTTATGAAAAGGGGTGATTGCCTCAAATGAAAGTGTAGGCTTCATTTCAAGGCACAAATTCGTTCTTCTTTGATGTCAAGTCATCCAATCTTCCGCCTAAGAATCAAGCTTATCAATCTTAAGGACGCTTACGCACGCAGATTCGTGGAGGATGTAAGGTTTTCTCAGTCGCAAATGATCAATTGGGAAATTATTAGTCGGTCATCTTCTGAGACTAAGTGTTCTGCTTTTAGGATGTGCCCGGCAAATGAATCCTCGCAGTTTCTCGTTATGAATCTGATAGTCCACGGTTAGGATTCAGTCATGGTTAGGTCCGTGGTTCACGTGAGGATATTCGGGGTCCGGTCTGTGGCTTTGATTAGCATGGGCCTTCCGAATAGGTGCTAGCCAAAGCCATAGTACTCCACAACTCGTCTTTGATCCATCAAATATCACCTTTGATATACCATTCTTTCTTTTTGCAAGATTAGTTCATACGGAATAGATAACTCTACCTAAACTATCTTCTTTGCAATTAGTTACTACATAGAGATTATAATATTACTTTAAGTAATTAGTTAGGTTAGGCCCATTATGAGAAAGAGGTGATAACTAAAACCCACTACACATTGTAATAAAACAAAATCTCCATACATACTGTATATATAGAATCATACATTCAAGGAAATCAATAATTAATTTAGCAAAAATGAAGCACATGGTGCTCTCAAGCTACATGTGCTTTTGCAAGGTATCTAATTATCATAAGAATTAAGCCAATATGACAATTCATTACCTTATTACTGGTTAAGGATCCTTTCGAATTGATATCTCTACCTCAACCATGAAAGGTATCTAAAGGTAATATCAATGTACCTTTTATTTAACTCATTGATTATAAAATGCGACCACAAAGGGCAATTCTACAACTTTATATTTAATGTGAAGTGCACAACAATTGTTTGTGAATTATCAAAGTTGCCGAGCAAAAACCTTACTATAGGGGTAGTGACTCCTACAAATATATCTAACTAGTCGATATGGAGAGTCCATATCTATTTATTTTAAGGTCCAATTCCATCGTAGCGGTGATAACTCAAATCAAAAATCTACTTTAACAATGGAGAACATATGTTCGCTTAAAGCTCTCTCCCATCGCATCTATTGTTAACTCCTTGTGAGAATTTTAAGTCATTAGTTATATTAATGACAAAATTTACTGGTAGAATTTCAAAAAAGTATCTTTCCTCTATTGTGTACCTTGTAAAGGTGATAGTATCTTGGGTAGCCATGAAGCAATTAGGGTGAGGAGCAACACTAAGCGGTTTGGCAAAGAGAAAGGAATAAGGAAGAGGAACATGTGGTAGCTTGGTATTTTAAGCCAAAGAGCTTGATAACATTGATATCGTACTACACATGTATTAGTTTGATAAATCATATGATAACTAATGAAGATACACACGTGTACAAAGAATACAAGTAAGGAAAGTTTTCTAATGCAATCAAGGTTGATCTAAAGTACAACCAATTTACTAAGAATAGGATAATGCAACAAAAGCGGTGATCAGCCATGATATGGGCGAAAAATAGGCCCAATATCCGGGCCTTTAGGCCCAGGAAATGGTGTGCTCCACATCAAACCCAGCTCCCTTATGTCAACCTCAAGGTGAGGTCCTGGCTTCCATCGAGCCCATAAAGCCGAACTGCAGACAGTCAAAATCCATAACCGCCAATAAGCCCGCAGACATCCTATCTCGAACGTAAAATAGAAAAGATATATTTTATTTATTCCCGCATCCCACCATAAGGGAAAGAAAGGATAATGATAAATCACGCTGGCTGACATCTTCCTATAAAGAAAGAAGACTATCTGCCAACCGCTTTTCTATATCCATCATCCATATGACCAAAAATAAGAAATATTCCATCCAATAGGAAGGACTCCTAATTACCATCCAACTGGTTGAGTCTCAACTATAAATACGAGGCCATCCCATCGGTGAAAGGTACGCCAACATTCTTACACACACGCATACTCATATGCAACAGATTTGCCCCCAAGCGCCTCTCTTTCTCCTTCGTAAAGAAATCGACTTAGGTACCTGAGCGGCCACGCATAGCCCGCGACCACCCTTCTTCT